>APFE030740546.1:11915-70915 GCA_000404065.3 Pinus taeda | reverse complement strand
TGTAAGTTACAAAATGTACAACGGTAAAGAAACACACTTTACCTAACTCTATACCTAACTCTATACTAGACCAAGTTGAACTTAACTATTCCTATGTGTCGGAATATCCTAACACTTGCCAACTTAGGAAAAGGGTTTTTTGGTCAAGTCCACATGATGGACCTTCTTTAAAAGTCTCCTAAAATTCTTTAGGAGAAAATAGTTAAAAAGAAATAAATTAGCGTAATGGGAGAGAAATATTATGTTAATCATTTAGTTAGAGATAAATTCTAAGTGGGGTGGAATAAAGCATTTAGGGAGAGAAATAAATGCTTTAAAGAAATATATAATATTTTTTGTTTAAAAAAAGACCAAAATAAAAAGGCATAGCCACAATGGCTACCGACCTTAAAACAAGGCGGTACTAAAAATATGTTGGTTGAAATGATAGATGGTTTGAGCCTCTATTTTGTACTTCCATCCTTCCAAGTGGCTGGGATTTTATTCTTATGCTAAGAGACCAAGGTTGTTTTTGTGTGGTGTGCATTCCTCGTTGTGGCCCTTTTCGTGGGGGTTCTCTTGGCTTCCAACATTGTTTTGGTTATGGCTTTAATGTTTCATGGGATCTTTCTTAGATGTGTCGCCACCTAATTAATGCCACAAATGCTGGAGCCCTCTACGTTTGATGATAGTGTCTCCTCGTAGGGAAGTTGTTGTGGGTCATTTTCCTCACATACTTGCCCTATTTTCTTTGTATTTATTATCTAGTTTTTTCAAGATTTTTGTTACGGGCTTCTTATGCAACTTTCTCCCAATTTCTTGGTTTAAGTTTGTAGGCCTTAGTGCCTTATTTTTGTATTCATTAGGCAGTTTATTTGTCCTTCGGTTACTAAGTATTTTGGCTCAATCTCTCTTTTTATAGAGTTATGTTTTATGTGCCCTAGGCTTTGTCTTTTTTGTGTGAACCCTAAGGTTTCAATAATGGTTTTATGTCATGTTTAGTTATCTCTTTCTGCAATGGTATTCTTGTTGGTCACATGGGTTTTTTTCTATCTATTTACATTATAATACCTATGTGTCTTTACTTTTAAACAATTACTATTTTTAGAAATTGAACTATATTTAGACTGAATGGCTATGGAAGCCATGTTGAAGACTTATGTGCGGATGAAATTATTATTTTATTTTAAATTATGTTAATATATATATTTCTTGGGAGTTTTCAAGACAAGAGAACTCGACTTAGAAGACTCCTTGCCAACTTAGGAAAAAGTTGTTGTGGTCAAGTCCACATGATGGACGTCCCTTAACAGTCTCCTAAAATTCCTTAGGAGAAAATAGTTAAAAAGAAACAAAATTAGAATAATGGGAGAGAAATATTATGTTAATCATTTAGTTAGAGACAAATGCTAAGTGGGGTGGAATAAAGCATTGAGGGAGAGAAGTACACGCTTTAAAGAAAAATATAAAATTTTTTTGTTTGAAAAAAGACCAAAATAAAAAGGCATAGGCACAATGGCTACTGACCCTAAAGCAAAGCGCTACCAAAACTATGTTGGAAGAAAGTTATAAAATAAAACCACCTACAAATCAAAGATATTGTTGATTATAGTAGACAAGGATATCTTAGCTCAAGGGGAACTGGTAGAGGTCGTTCATGGTTGGGTGTAATATGCTCAGTTCTTGAATAATCCCAAAATAATGTATTATGATTAGAAGAAATCGTTGTTATAATGATTGTGTTTTCCTATGATTTTAAAGATTAGAAATTTACAGGGTATAAAGGATGTATATGCTTACCATGCATTGGTATTATTAAAGATCTGTGCAATAAGTAATAGATCTGAGAGTTGAAATAGTAGATTAGATGTTATGTTCTTAATATATCTTACGTTAAAGCCTAAGTAGTGAAATCTGATAATTATATGCATGTATAAATATGTGGTAATTATAAGAAGTTATCAAATTAAATTCTATTTAAGAGCATTATTGTATACGCTTATTTAACAACTAATATCAACAAAAATTATGGATCAAATAACAATGTTATTTGTGTAATCTAGATTGAGGAAATTGAACTAAGGAATTGTAAGATGCCTATGCTATCAATAAGAACTTTAGAATCTATCGCCTATATTTGTAAATCTAGCTTTTGTAGATAATGGTTATGTGAAGTTAAATTAAATTAGAGTATAAGAGATTTACCTATATATTTATGTAAAGTAGTTTTATGCAATTACTATTTTAAATACTATAAAGTGTAAGCCTTGATTCAGAGTTGCTAAGGAGGAATACATTAGAATGAAGGAGAACCTTCAGAGAACCTTTATAAATAATATTGTTATAGGATATTTTTATTAGAATAGAGTTGTCACATCTTATGACAGATGGGGAAATAATAAACTAACATTAAAATGCAATAAAGACGATTAGTTAATTGAATACTTGATATTAGTCAGGTAATTGGTAAAGAAACATGGAATATTAAATATATACCCCTAGACTATAAAATATTTTAAATTATGTGAGAACTAAATAAATCGAATTGCATATAGAAGGCCCATATTTACCAGAACTAACCCACCTGGTTCCCAAAAGTAATAGAAAGTATGTAAACCAGATAATCAATTTGAGGAGTAGAAGTAAGGTACATGGGTTGAACCACTACCCTCCCTACATGAATACTAATAAAATACCACAAATTGATACAAACAAGTGCACGAGTGGGAAGCCACAAAGAGCCTAATATTTCAAGTCAAATGAAAAAAATCAACCCTATTTTCTTATGAATTTATACATAAAATTGTAATAGAGGAAAAGAAGAATATTAAAGTCAGAATTTCCACAAGCATCGACCCAACAAGTAAACTGACCATGTCATTTTCTAATTGTATTCAAGACATTCATAGAATTTCAATTGTCATTTCAAAGCAATATTTGCCTTTTTTTTGTTGATTTTTATTTTCTTTTTTCAGGAAGGGATAATATATGGTTTCTTTTGTTCAAAGTATACAAAATTTTGATGAGATTAGTAAATAGTAATTTGAAAATTTTCATAAAACACTATTTTCTTTTTGAATTGTCTTGAAAAAAACAGTTTCTTGCAAAATATAAGCTAGTCATCTCAAATATTTGAAATGATTTATTTTCTTACAACTAGTTTGATGACCTTTTCCCCCTTTTTTAATGGCTAATCAATTTTTATTTTATTTTTCTTAATGAATATTTTTTCAAAAATATTCCCAAAATTTTGAAGTATGAACTTTTGCAAAATATTTGATGAATTTTTTGACGAATAGCTTGTTTGCAATTTTTGAATTAATGTCTCTTCATATAAATATGATAGAGCTTTAGCTTTAGCAATATATTTCCAATATGTTTCATATTGGTTAACTTTTAGTTGAAAAGTTAAGGATGTCAAAAGAAAAACATGAAATGTTTATTGAAAACATTATTGTTCATAAAAATACTTAGAGAAGATCATAATTATTTTTCATGTTAAGATTCATTTTTATTCCTTATTCACTTCCATGGAGAATTCTTTTAAATCTCTTTTGCGTGCAAAATTGCATGACATTTTATATGGAAAAGAAGCTAACTCAGAAGGGTGTATCTTAGAGGCATCTGATTTTTAAGTACTATTTGAATAATTTTCTATTGAATATCCTTTTAGTTGATTGAATCTTGTTTATGGAATGATGCAATAGAATCTCATCTTGTATATTTCATGCATTCATTTGGAGTTTGAAGAGATTTAATTTCCTACTAGGAATACTGAGGATAACATATATAAAACCATAAAACTTTCATAGTTATTTATTCACTTTTTATAACCACATTAAAACTTCTCCCCACATTGGAGTATTATCCTCTATGATGTAATGGATATCATGAAAAATGTTGTAAGGGCATTCCACCTAGCTTCCGATCTATCCTCGTCAAGTTGATGAGAGATATCATTGGATTGCCAACTGATGCAAGCTACAATGGCCATCAAATGGAAGTACGACTGGTTTGATCTCCACATGGTGTATCAATATAATTATCTGGAATGGTCATCTACATAAATCACATTGGTCATCTAAAAAAATCACGTTGCTCATCACCTCGCATAGTGCTAGTCTTTTATAGGAATGTCTCAATCACAATTAAATTCTATCACCATTGCACTGAATTTAGGTATGAACGTAATAATTATCCATGTTGATCATGGTTTTAGTGATGTTTTTCTTGAAATATGAAATAGAACTGATAATAGAATGGGTAACTCAGGCATGGTGTTTAGGGTATTTGTTGCAGCTCTCTAGGAATTGTTCTTTGTTGGTCCCTCATTCATGGACATTCTAGAGTTGTGTCCAACTAAAGAAATTATGGCTCTTTTCTTGGTTCACACTACGAATCTCTCTCACAATTTTAGTTCGTTAGGTGATATGAGGTTAATTTTCCATCAAGGTAAAATAGGTATCAACTCTCTTCTCACTCGAAATGAAGGTGGTTCTATTAAGATCCATGTGGAGCATCCTCTTTCTAGGTAGGGATATTTTCTTTTCTCTATTCTCAAAATTTTGCATATGGTGGCAATTCTTCTTATGCTGAAGGTTTTCCATGTTCTTCGAAACATTATAAACTTAGTGGTATCAAACCTATCCTTTGGCAATGGATTTTGGTCCTCTACCTAAATGTCTTTTGTTGGTAGAAGGATGTTTCGGTCTGGGGAAAATAAATGGTTGGATGAACTTTCGCACATGTTGTGGTTGGGTGATAGGTTCAATGGTTGTGAATGGACCATGAGTCCTATGGTAGTGGCTATAATGAATTTTGGTCTGGGCTCAAGGATTCTTACTATAACTGGTTTGCACACAACTACACGAAAGGCACTTTTAAGGCAAAAGAAATATTTTGTCTTAAAAAGTCACTTTTATTTTAGTTGTTTTACATTATATTAAATATAAAATTTAAGACAAAAAAAATTTAAGACAAAAGTAATTTAAGATAAAACTTTATACTTAAGACAAAAACAATTTAAGACAAAAATATTTGATCTAGCTCTGGGTGTGATGAAGGACCCTTCCAACACCTTTTAATTTCGTGATGTGTTAAATTGCATTTTTAAAAGAACATTAGCAAATACATATGCATGCTGTAAAGAAGAGAAACATGACAATCATCAGCAACATAAAATAACAAGACATTGATAATGAAGTTCGTCTAGGAGGGACTATGTCTCTGGCCCCCGGTGTCAAGATCGTGTAGGTCACTTCATTAAGTGCTATCAATAGTGATGATGTGCATAAGAGGTGATGTCGCTATCATACAAGAAAAATTCCCTCATGCAGGAGTGGCTCCAAGAGATGTTCCACTATAGGAACTCTCAGTCTAAAAGACTCTTATCAATATGACACAAAACTCATGCATGATAATCATCCCGCCAACATGGCATAAAACAACATGAGTATCCCATGTATCCCATGCAAAAATACATGGCGACAACATGAGTATCCCATCAACATGATGAAAAAGGGATCTCTAACAAAACATGATGAATCATGACAACAAGTACATCACACAAATGATTCCGCATCACATCAAGCACGATTCATGAAAACAAGTAAGAGACAAGATCCCACATCAAACATCAAACAAGGATCCGTGGAGCACAATGCATAGTAAAAGAAGTACATGAACGCACTACATATAACCCACATCCAGGGGCCATCTGAAGAAAAGGATGTCAAACTTCTGAAGCTATTCGTACCATTGATCTCACAATGTCGAATCTCATGAAATGGATGCTCGCCCATCAATTTTGACACCTGCACTCCACATTGAAAAGTGGCCATAAAATAGAATGAGAAAATGAAAAATATTAACATGCCATAAAATTTGTGCCATTAAATATTCCAAAATCGACTATCAAATTTCTGAATTCTGAAAAAATGAAAATCTGGGGCTTAAGGAATCTTTTAGATTCCCCCTAGATTCCTCAAAGATTTCCTCCTTTGAGTCCTCTACAATTATGCTACTCAAATAAAGAAATTAATTGTGTTATCGGGTTTGTGTCGTCGAGAGGTGTAAGATCAACATAAATTTTGTCCAATTTGGATGCTGCAAAAATTTCACCCTCCTAAAAATTTCGCTTGATCGTGGTTCCACCTGCAATAAATTAATTAAAAAAAATATTTCCTAGTTTTTCGTGCCCACTCCTGGTTCCTCCATCCTACCTTGGGCATACTGATGAAATGCTGGGTTTCTATCAATTTTCGAGCGAAGGTATCAGTGAGGACCCTTGTGGGTCATTGGTATGGTTAGCAAATTGTGTGGAGGTGGGTCGGGTTCAAACCCCGCACACTTGAAAATAACACACAATACTGTTTTGGTTAACCATTTATTTATTTATTTAAATAGAACACATTTTGTGGTTTGGTGGCTGCATTAATTTTGAAATTGGAGGAGGTTTTTTTTCTGGGTTGGTATATCCACTGCACGTTATATGGTACGTTTTAAAGTTTGTTGTACATGGGGCCGCTTGGTGGGGGCAGACCCACGTGGGTCGGGAAGGTTCAATCCTTGTTGGCCCTACTTTATCTCACGACATGTATTGAGTGTTGGGGTGTGATGTGGGTGGCGAAGGTCATGGCCGGCCACCACTTTAAATACTATTTATCTTTTATATCTATATATTATATATATTTATATTATTATATATATTATATAATATTATTTTCTTATTATAAAATAAATTGGTCGTTTGTTGGAAAATTCGAAAATGGATTGTAGGAGACATTTTAATGAAGCCACAATTTCACCCGGAATCGAGTCGGAGGTGGCCGGATTCCATTCACTAGAAAACTTCAAAATTTAGTCTTTATTAAGCCTATCCAGTTAGCAAAAGTCAACCAAACTTTGACTGCCTTTATCTCCTTCATCTAGACTCGGATTGACAAATTGTTCACACCACTACGACTAGGACGATGAGATCTATTCTCTGGTCCTAGTTAGAAATCATTTTGATCACTTTGATTTTTGAGCTTTCGTAAGCCCTCTTTGTCTCGTGTGTGTCTCTGGAACCACATGGATCAATATTTTAAGACAAAAATTTATATTTAAGACAAAAACAATTTGAGAAAAAAATATTTTAAGACAAAAATAGATTAAGACAAAAATATTTTAAGACAAAAACAACTTGAGACAAAAATATTTTAAGACAAAACTTTATATTTAAGACAATCACCACATAAGACAATGACAATTAAGATGAAACCTATTTAATACAATTAACAATTGACACAAAATATATAAATTTAAGACAATATTTTCTAAAAACTATAAAATTGACTCTGACAGTGGGCCCTATTTCTGCCAGCTTGCAGGGTACTAGTGTCTCATGCGTATACTGATGCTGTTATTTAACTTACTGTAGAGCTATAAAAAAGGTCTCTTTCACCTCTAGTTACCTCACATTAATATGTCAATCAGTGATCGTCTAGTTATTACAAAGAGTGTCTCAGTCCGAGGCTTAGCATTTGCCAGAGTAATGCTTGTAGTAAATCTATTTAAAAGCTACGCAAGTAAATTAATGCAAATCTACAACTTAACTACTTCGAAAACCAAATCACACCAAGTATTGAATCAGCCAAAGGTTCAGTAACAATAACCCATCCTTTCCATAACTGATGAGAAAATATCAGAGGTCTAGGATCCAAATAGCAGATGCTGGGCTTGCTACAGCCTCGAATCGTTCTTAATGAATAGAAATGATAAACATCAGATAAAGGAAATGGCAATGAAATAGAACAACACATCAGCCAAGGGCTTGGTAGCAATAACACATCCCTTTCATAGCTGATGGGAGCAGATAAGAGGTCTGGGGACCAAGTAGCAGACGTTGGGGTCCACTACAGCCTAAGTCTGTCCTCAAGAAACAACAAATTAGCAATTTGGAAATGGAACAACAATTTGAAATGGAACAACAAATAAATGGAACAACAGTTCAAAAATAGGACAACAGTCGAAATAAGCAATAACCGAGTTCCTTAAGTTGCAATTCTATTTAATCATTCCAATCAAAACACCAATTCTTCAATATTATATAATGGAACAATAATATAAAACCTTAGAAACACAACATACTTAATCTTCTTCCGTTAAAACGCATATGATTGCATCTCACAATGAAGAACAGTCACATTCGATAACAATGTGAAACGAACCTTTCCAGGTGACTTGTGATAATGCAAAACACAATTGTGAAGAGTTCTGTAATAGAGTAACAGTGTCTTGTATTGACTAATCAATACTTAAAGAATTGGTAAAATAACATAGCATCGATATAAAGTTCAAGAACACGAAATGAGTTAATTACAACAGAACATGTAATAGAATATTCTCAAAACACAGCAGATTACCATATTACGTCTATGAACAAACCACACGGAAACCATGCGTAATAGTACAAGAGAAAGTGTCCTCCAGGGCCGAGCCCTTAGCCTCCAGGGGTATGCTTCTTAAGATGGATCCAGGCTCAAAGATAAAAAGTGAACAAGTCTGTATTAAAGCATGCAATAAAATTACAGGAACTCATGTTTTCAACAGAACATAAAGATCATAGTCCTAATATTCTTTTAAAAGAAATTACACACCCATGTAGCCAACAGTGCTGTCCCTTTTATAGGAGAAATGGTGGAGACATCTAGATACAGAAATAGGTAAAACAATGATCCCTCAGGATCTAAGATCCTAAGGGATTCGTAGAATCATTAATACTGCGTTACTTCTTCCCTCTTCTGTTCCGTGTTGGTATCTCTGTGTCCTTTCTTGGGTTGATCCGTTTTGATCTGGTTCGCTTCCGGTCTTCCATCAAATGGACAACAGTTAGCTCATATTTATCTTTACTTTTGGAATGGCCACCTTCCGCTTTTCCTCCCTCCTGCACATAGAAATGACGATTATCATTGCTTCTCATTAATCTCTCGTGTTTTGTTATAAATTCTTATCATTATCTAAGTTTCCCATGCAAAAGGATTTTGAGTTTTCATGAAAAGATACCAAAATGACCATTGAAACATACCTTCCTTGGTACTCCACACACCCCACAGCTTACCCTTTTTCATGGCCTCATAAAAACATTATAGTTGACATGCAGAGTAGTGAGGGAGTAGGTTGGAGATGGAATCTCGCGTGGGGGCCTACACCCATGATGCGAAACTAGATGATCAAAGAAATGGCTTTTCTGGCCCTCGGGCATCTCATACAGGGCTTCGTATCTCGGTGCAGGATGCCAAATGATTGGACTCCAGAACCTATATCCTAACTAGGATGGTCCTGCCCTCAAAACAAATTCACCATAGAGGGGGAATCGGTTAGCAGCAAGCTTGAAATTTTCATACTTAAATGGCTCTCTGAGCTGAATGTTCAGATTAGATACTCGATATCGAAATTTAGCTGCTTCAATGGCAGGGTCTTTCATAGAAGAAAAGAACTCAAGCCCTTTCCGAATCATTGATTCATGCATGGGTCCTAGTGCTTCAATCACCCCTGGAGTCCTCATGAGATTTCTATGACTTCTCCATAACTGTTCTGGTTCTCTAGGCTCATCTCTTACCCATAGGTCTAATCCATTTTCTTGTCTCTGAAATGCATTGTAGGCTTTGAGACATTTAATTTGATTTATTGCAAATGAATGGAATGCTTGTAATTGAATATCTCCAACAAAAGGGCCAGGGTTCAGCTCGGTTTCTTATTCTAGTACAAGGTTATGCAGGTAAAATTCACACAATAACCTTTGTACTTTTACCCCATAATGCTTACAACAGTTTATAAAATCATCTATAGTTTTAATTTCTATGGGAGCACCCGCTCTAACAGCCTTAATTTTCAATTGTAAGTATCTTTCCATTAGAAACAACGCATAGTTTTTGGCAGGGGCTCTACATGCTAGGGAATCATTGTATAGAGCACACAGGGTAACCATTTGTTTAATAACTACATCTAATCTACGGGTTCTCTTGCTCCTTTCGCCATCCTTTGAAGGCTTGGCTTTCTGAAAGGTTGACGTTCCGTAACTGCTACTGTAATTCCTCATATTTTTCACGGGGGATCGTTTGCTCCCTTAGCTTTTCTACTTCTTGTTGGGCCTGCTTCAAATGATGGTGAAGGGTTCTTGTTTTTGGGTCCTTTTTCCATGCATCTGTGGAGGCTGGGAGTTTTACTTGGACTTTCTTATTATGTTGCTTTGAATTCATAACCCCTATTACTCCCGAAGGTGGTGCCTCCATCTGAACCATCTTATCATGTTTTTCAATTTTAACACGAACTCCAGCCCACTGCTGTTCCTTTTCAAATGGAGCAGCAGTTTGTTCTTCTGTTTCAATTGGAACAATAGTTTGTCTTTCTGCTTCATTAGGAGCAACAGTTTGGCTTCTGTCAGGTTTTTGAGTAGTGGAACGGCTCCTGGTCCTTCGCCTCTTGTTCTTACGGGGTCTTATTGGTGTGGCCGAACCTTTTCTTGTTAATGTCCCTACCCCCCTTTGTCTTGCTTTTAGAAGCCTAATCTGCTGGCGAAGCCTGACTATTACATTTAACAATGTCCCCTTTTCCTTTTGTAATACCCTTATTTCCATCAACTTCTCAAAAAGAACAGCTGACTGTTTGTTGTGGGTTGGACTCTGGCTAATTTCTGAATTTTCTTCTTGAGGTGGCTGATCCGGGGTAAGAACCTTGCTTGGATCTGTTTTTTCTTGGGCCAATTCCTCCACTGCCCTTATTTCCTTCGGACTCTCCTCTGGTGCCTTTTGACTAGGAACGGGCTGTTCCTGCTCGCTATTTTATTTTACCTTCTTACCATGGACGGGTGAGTTTCCTAATTCTGTTTCTTCTGTATGCACTTCCTTGGGTGCATCTTTTTCCTAGGTTTCTTCTTCGACCTGGAGGTTGGATGGACTTAGGGGTTGGCCATACTCGCCCATATTGGCCAGAATATTAGCCAATTCCTCTTCCCCTATCGGGTTCTGTACTGGGCTTCCTCCTTGCTGTTCCATTTTTTCCTCCTGCTTGGGCCGCTCAACTTCTTCTTTCTCGTCTCCTTCTTCTTCATCCGGTTCTTCTCCTCCTCCTGTTTTTGTTTTCGCTGACTGTTCTTCCCTTTCAATGTCTTCCTCTTCTGTTTCTACCTCGGCAGACTGCTCTGTTTCCCTGTTGTTTTCTTCTTCTGTCTCTATCCCTGTGGATTTCTCTACATCCTCGTTACTTTCTTCTTCTGTATCTGTCTTCACAGATTGCTCATATATGATCTCTATTGCTTGTCTCGTGCGAGCCCGGGGTTTCTTCAGCTCTGCTTGTAACCCTGCAAGCCTTGCTGACTTTCTACGTTTTTCTGGTTGTTCAGATGTACTAGCGTCGGGTCATTTGTCAAGTTGCTTTTCAGCTTTTTTCTCAACTTGTTTTTCGGCTTGCACTTCTATGCAAGCGTGCTTCTTTCATTTCTCTAGGCATTGGGGTGTGCTATCAATTCGTTTTCATTTTTCTGGGCATCTAGATATGGCCATCCCTTTATTAATAATATCAATTAGTTCTTCCCAGCTGCTCTGCTACTGGGTAAGACTATGGTTTACTATCAAGCGAATTAATTCGTGGTGGCTAACCACAGATTCTATGTGCTGTGCCATTTTCATACTTCGTGCCACATCATGCAATAACGAATTAAGTAATGCAGGTAAATTCACAGAACATTTTTGTTTTAAGACAACTAGGAGTTTTAGATGTCGTGGTCTTACCACGTCTTTTCTGCCCTCACAAGTAATGTAGCTCTGGATAATTTTTGCCAATTCCGCCCATATGGCTCTCCTAGCGTTGCTGGTAGCACCCCCTTTCCTCGAACTGTTAAGCTCTGGCCCTTGTCCTGAAAGATTTTCACAATCTTCTGCAGCCTTTCCTTCTTTATTGTCCATACTGGTCCTGTGGCCGATAGTCCTGTGACTTTTGCTATTATATCGTGCGTGAACTCTATTCGTTTTCCTCTTATTGTGGAGTGTTCTTCTTGTAGGTTCTGTAAAAATTCCCTCGCTACTGTTTCATTAGACTCCTTCAGGCGGTTGAGGTAGGTCAACCATCCTGCTTTCTTCAGGATTCTTCGGGCTACAGCTGAAACAGTCAATGTTTGTGGTTCTCGGCAGACTGACCTTCCACCCATGGCTTCACTTGTAAATTCTCAAAGGAATAGCAGCTGTTCGTTGAGATGCAGAGAAGCTGGTGGTGTGTTTCTTGTTTAAATTCAAATGCAACGACGTATGCAATGGAAATAACTTCGAACAATGATTCATGCAGAAGAAAACAAAAATGACAAATGATCATACCGTTGAGCCGTGCCGTGCTCGAGTACAAGATCTTCTTGAATAATGAGCTGTCACGTATTCTGGGGAATGATGAGGTTACTTTCCGCCCCGCAATATGATAGGCTGTCCCGGCCGTCAAATAAAGGAGCAACGTCTGCTCTCCCGTGAGGCCTTTATGGAACAGCTTATGAAAATATGCCATGCCCCTAAAAACAACGTATTACTGAAATCAAGGTAGAAAGTTAGATCGCTTTTAATATGTAAGCGACTGCGGTGAGTTGATGGAAGTTCGGGGATAAGACATTTGCCATAATTAGCGAGTCTGATGCTGTCACTGTCACTAGCTCCGTAATGATTGGCGGTAATAAATAGTCATGCTGTATATGGTTGGGTAATTAAATTAACTATTACGTTATAAGATACAAAGGTTATAATTTCCTTACCCATTGGTGTAAAGGTTACGACTTCAATACCATTAACAGAGCTCTGCTGCCGACATGTGTCCATAACCTTGGCAGAGTTGTTTATTTCACCCTGGGAACCATAGTCCTTTGTGTATGCGAGGAAGTGTTATGTAATGTCAAAACTGTAGGCCACTATGCAGGCTTGGTAACCCATTAGTCATAGTGCCATTCACGAGGAAGGAGTGAATAGTGGACAGGCCGGCTCATGGTGAGACCTCCTGTTCCAAGGGTTATTTATTTATTTTGATATACCTCTTGGACCATTTCCCGGGTGTGGTGGCCCTAGTGGGAATGCCACTACGCTTCCATCTTATGATCATGGTAGGCCAGCTCGTAATGAGACTCCATATCCTGCAATTTGACAAAACTACTTTTCTTAAATTTTTTTTTTTCTTGGTTTTAACAGAGAACCTTTCCTGTATATACACAAAGGGTGGTTCAACACTCCTTAAGAGTAGGAATGGTGTAAGAATTCTTAAAATCCCAATAGGAAGGTATAGACTCTTTGATCTTATTGATGAATGATAATCAAAATAGATAAAAGAATCAACATGATAGAGATAACCAATCAAAACAGAGTTAGTAGAACAATGGCAACAAAAGGTGATAAATAAGGATATCTTTTCCCTACGTCCTTTCGCCAATTCAGGGTAGTTACTTATAAGGATAGCGATTTGTGATTTACTGATTTCTGTATACTGTGCTTTTGTTTCCATTACATAAGTAGTTAGCTGTATTAGAAAAGACTCGAAAGATCATTAGCATTCCGCATCCTTGAGAAGGAACAAGCTATTTTAAATCATGTGAGTAGTGCTCTTTCAAGGAAGGGCACAACAACGGTTGCTCGTTTGGAGAAAGGAGCAGTGGAAATCATTGGTGCCATTCAGTAAAATCGAACAAGTGTCGTTCCTTTGGAAAAAGACCGGCAGAAATCAAACAGTGTTGTTTCTTTCGGAGAGAACAAAAACACACAAATGTTGTTCTTTTTTAGAAAGGAACAACAAAATTACTCAAGTGCTATTCTTTTTAGAAAAGGAACAACAAAAAGTCAGAAGTGTTGTTCCTTTTGAAAAAGGAACAGTAAAAATCTGAAGTGTTGTTCCTTTTGAAAAAGGAACAACAAAAATCACAAGTGTTGTTCCTTTTGAAAAAGGAACAACAAAAATCACAAGTGTTGTTCCTTTTGAAAAAGGAACAACAAAAATCACAAGTGCTGTCCCTTTTGAAAAAGGAACATCAAAAATCACAAGTGTCGTCCCTTTTGAAAAAGGAACAGCAAAAATCACAATTGTTGTTCCTTTTGAAAAAGGAATAGCAAAAATCACAAGTGCTATTCCTTTTGAAAAAGGAACAACAAAAATCACAAGTGTTGTTCCTTTTGAAAAAGGAACAGAAAAAATCACAAGTGTTGTCCCTTTTGAAAAAGGAACAACAAAAATCACAAGTGTTGTCCCTTTTGAAAAAGGAGCAACAAGAATCACAAGTGCTGTCCCTTTTGAAAAAGGAACAACAAAAATCACAAGTGTTGTTCCTTTTGAAAAAGGAACAACAAAAATCACAAGTGATGTTCTTTTTGGAAAAGGAACAGCAAAAATCACAAGTGCTGTTCCTTTTGGAAAAGGAACATCAAAAATCACAAGTGATGTTCCTTTCGGAAAAAGAACAGCAAAAATCACAAGTGTTGTTCCTTTCGGAAAAGGAACAACAAAAATCACAAGTGTTGTTTCCTTTTGGAAAAGGAACAACAAAAATAAAAAATGCTGTAAACAATATGTACAAAAATAATTCTAACAATTATATACAAATTGTAAAGAAAAGTAAACTTCTTAGTGAGTTACTGGTGGAGGAGACTTGTCTTCCTCCTGTAAGATCTCCATATCTGAATCTTGGCGTAATTCATGGCAGAAGGACTCCTGGGTAAGTGGTTTGCGATAGAGACGGACTCAACGGCCGATTTCCTTAAAGGTATACCCAGAACCATCAATGGTAATTAGTGTGAGGGTACCATTGTCATGTACTTTCTGAATATTATATGGTCCCAACCAATGAGTCTGGAGTTTCCCGAGGAAGTCCTGAAATCTAGAGTCATATAAAAGAGCCCAGTCTCCTTCTGGAAGGCTCTGTTTTTTATGAGAGCATCATGCCACTTAGCTCTTTGCTGCTGTATCAGGGCAGTGTGTTGAAGTGCAGAGAGCCTAATTTCATCCAACTCATTAATATGTTGCAATCGATTAGTTTGTGCCTCGGTTAAGTCTAACCCCACTTCTTGTGTTGTTCGTAATGTCTGGATTTCAAATTCTATAGGAAAGATATGTTATTTTCCAAACATGAGCTGGTAAGGTGAGTGTCCAGTGGTGCTTCTCAATGTTGTTCTATAAGCCCACAGTGCTTCTGGTAGTTTGGCAGCCCAATCGCATCTATGTGATGCAACTGTTTTAGTTAGAATCATTTCTATTATCTTGTTGCTGCTTTCTACTTGCCCATTTGCCTGTGGGTGATATGGGGTGGTCATTTTATGCTGAACATGATAATTGTTGAGTGTTGCCGCTATTATGTTTCCAGCAAACTATGGCCCTCCATCTGTGATTATCTCTCTAGGGAGGCCATAGCGCACAAATAGATGGAGCAGGAACTTTATAATAGATTCTTCTATAGCTCTAGGCAAGGCTTCTGCTTCAACCCACTTGGTGACATATTCTGTTGCCACTAGAATGTATGTTTTCTGGTTTGATGGTGGGTTGATTGGCCCCACGAAATCAAGGGCCCATCGCTCAAATGGTTCAATGACTAACTGTGGTTTCAAGGGCATCTCATCTGAGTGACTAGGGCGTCCCGCCCTCTGGCAACTCTCACATGCTTGGACAAATTTCTTTGCATCTTAAAAAATTGTGGGCCAATAATACCCTGTATGTAACACTTTATGTGCAGTCTTGCGATCAGTAAAATTTCCACCACATGGTTGGTCATGGCATGTTTTCAATATATCAAAGATTTCATCTTGTCGAACGCACCTCCTGATTTGCATGTCTGCCCCTGTGTGAAACAAATAACCTCCAATCCAGGAAAATCTGGAACTTCGTTGGACAATTTGTTTTCACTCATTAGGGGTTAGATGTTTTGGTAACTTACCTACTACTAGGTAATTGGCGACATCAGCATACCAGGGTGTTTGAACAACAACAACAAAGAGATGCTCATCTGGAAACTGATATTCAACTGCTGCTGCATCGACTGGTTTTGGCATTCTTGAGAGGAAATCAGCTACCGGGTTTTCTTTGCCAGGTTGATCCTTGATTGTAATGTCTAACTCCTGCAATAAAATCAGCCATCTGGTTATTCTACCATTTGTGATAGGTTTATTTGCTAAATACTTCATAGCAGAATGATCTGTGTACAAGATAACGGGATATCCAGTGATGTAATGTCTAAATTTATTGATAGCATGTATAACAGCTAGAAATTCCTTTTCAGTTACAATATAATTTAATTCAGCAGGGGATAGATTTTTGCTAATGTAATAAATGGTGTATGGTTTTCTATCCTCCTCTTGGCCAAGAACCGCTCTAATGGTTGTATCTGAGGCATCAGATGATATCTGGAATGGAAAATTCCAATTTGGTCCGTGAAGGACTGGGGCTGTAGATACAAGCTTTTTCAGGTCATTGAAAGCACGTTCACATTTCTCTGTCCAAAGGAAATCAATATTACCAGTTAGTGCATACAATGATGCAGCAATACGTGAATAATGTTCTATAAATCTTCTGTAATAACCAGAGAATCCAAGAAAACTACGTACCTCTGTTTGAGTAGTAGGAGTACGAATAAGCAAAAGTATTTGGATTTTGGTTGGGTCTACCTGAATGTCGGCTGCTGAAATATAGTGTCCTAGAATAAGTCCTTTTGTCATCATCATGTAGCATTTTTCATGGCTTAGACAAAGCCTGGTAGTTAAACAACGTTGTACGACTTTTTCTAGTGTTTCCAATGCTGGATCAAACTCCTCTCCGTATGGAGTGAAATCATCCATATATACTTCCAATCCTTCATTTATTAGATCTATAAATATGCTAAGAATAGCCCTTTGGAATGTGGCAGGGGCATTACATAAACCAAAAGGTAAAACTCGGTAAGCAAACGTTCCCCAAGGACAGGTAAAAGTAGTTTTATCCTGATCTTCAAGGGCAATCTGTATTTGGTTATACCCACTGAAGCCGTCAAGAAAAGAAAAGAATTTCTTGCCTGCCAAAGTATCCAATACTTGATCAATGAATGGGAGAGGAAAGTCATCTTTCTGGGTTGCCTTATTTAGTTCTCTATAGTCCACACAGATTCTCCACATCCCATTCTTTTTTGGTACCACCACAAGCGGGGAGACCCATTTACTATCAGAGATAGGGTAGATGAAGTTAACATCTAAACGTTTTTGGAGCTCAGCTTTTACTACTTCTTTTAGATGAGGGTTTAGTCTTCTCTGAGGTTGTCTAATAGGTTTTGCATCATTTTCTATGTAGATGTGGTGTGTACACAATTGAGGATCAATTCCTTTCATATCGGGGTAATCCCATGCAAATGCATCTTTATATTTTGTGAAAATATGAATGATTTTTGTTTCTTTTTCCGGTGTAAGGTCGACGTTAATGTTTAACGTCTTGCCAGGTTCGATTTCCACTATTTTACTATGTGCAACTGAAGTGACAGGGATTGTATGGTCATGCACATATTTCAGAGGTTCCTCCTCTACTTCGTTATCAAATGTTGCTTTTATCATATGACACTGGGTACGAGATGTGAGTTCAATTTGACTAATAAAGTTACTGATGGCATCATCTTCTGTTAGATTTTTGAACTCTAGCGCTTCTTGTATAGTTAATGGAGATCTAATGTTGTCAGTAAGATATGATATAGGGTGCCTATTAGTTTTGACTATTGTGATGCTTGGTTGCGCTGGGGGATATAATACTAAGTTCTTAATATCTACCCCCTTAGTTATGATCATGTTTCCTTGCCGACAACTGATATAGGCATCAACGATAGTGAGCCAAGGCCTTCCTAAGATCAATGGATGTCCATCTAGTCGAGTTTTAGGGTTTATTATCAAAAAGTCAGTTGGGTATTCCCAAGAATCAACTGAGACCATAACATCATGAAGTATGCCTTCTGGTCTAACCACAGATCGATCAGCCAATTCCAGCAAAGTTGAAGTGGGTTCTGCAGATGTAATTCCTCACTTTTGGCAAGTGGAAGTGGTCAATATATTAATTGCAGCTCCAAGATCAACTAAAGCATTGGTTAAGGTTTTGCCATAAATTTGAACAGTTACTATTCGGTTACCTGGCTCTTCATACTTAATAGGTGTTTCCTTTCCTGATAATAGGTCAGATAAAGTGCCGACTACTTGAACTCTTGGATTATCTATTACATTCCTTTCGGTCTTTTTATGCACAATTCTTTGATAGTTTTAGCGGGATATCCTAAATGGCCTGAAGGAATGGGATTTTTATGTACAAATTTTGTAATTCTCCCAGAATGTCAAAATTAGGTTGCTGTATAGGTCGAGGTATGAATAAACGTTCTGGGAATGGAGGAGAGGATGTAGTTTCTTGATTCTGAGTTTGTTGTCTGTTTTCATCCTCTTTTTGTGACAGATGTTCTCTAGGTAACTGATCTTCAATCTGAACTGTTTTGTTTCCCTCTGTTTGAATAATACGCCGAGATCTTAGCTGTAGATTATTGCACTCCTTCAGATCGGGTCCTTCTTCTGGTGTTTCTAAAATTTGGAGTGCTTGGACTAGTCTGTTATTTGGATTGGGATTGGGCTTGGATGGGAGTTGGGGTCTGAGATTAGATTGGGGGTTTTGATGTAAAGCTGGCAGTGTAGGTTGAGGGAAAGGAATGTTTCCTAATGGCTGCTGTGTTGGTCTCTGCCAGTTATTCTGCTAGTCTGAACTTTGTGAAGTGGGGGGAGTCCATTGTGGTGGATATGGGTTGTTCTGCCAGTATGGTGGGGGATAAGGAGGATTCGACCAGCCAGATTGGCTTGTCTGATTTAGCCACAGGTTTGTAGAAGGGTACGACTGTGTTGACCATTTTGGAAATGGGGGTTGAAACTGACTTTGCCATGTATTATACTGTTGATTATTGTACCGGGGATACTGAAAAGAAGAAGCTGGGTCTGAAAACATACCAGTTTGTCACGACTGCCACTAACGACACTGGTTAAGTAGATATATTGCCTCTGGTTCTTCTTCTGCTTCCTTATATACCGCTTTCAGTCTAGGTAATGAGGGACAACTTTCTGTAGAGTGATCCCTTGCACAAATGGCACATGTATGAACTGTATCTAGTGGGCACTCCTTATGGCTATGCTTCTTCCTGCATCTGGGCCAGAAGATTGCTAAATTCTGTTCTGACTCCATTTGTTTCTGCTTAGCCTGCAAAACTTCCAATTGTGTAGTCAGTGTTCCTAGTATATCAGTTTTAAAATTTTCAAATAAATTCCCAATTTCCACACGTGTTACTCCTTCTGATGAAATTTTGTTTTCCCGTGCAAATCGATCATGTTTTGCTGGTTTGATTCGTGTACTGCCTCTTGAACTCCTGACACATAAATCAATTATGTCAACAAAACTTTCCTGATATATATCCGCTTTCCCCATAATGTTTAATGTTTTAATTCACTGTTATTTCATGCCCCTTATTAATGTTGTTTTCAACACGTTATCAGGCAAAGGCAACGATGCATACGGGGATCTTTGCAGATTATACTGGAAACTTTCCACGTATTCCTCTAATGATTCATTTGGTCTAGCTATCATCTGAAATATTTCATCTTTTAGTTCTCTAGACCTACAATAATCTTGATATTTCTTTAGGAAAGATTCTTTCATTTGTTCCTAGTTATTTATAACTCCACCATCTAATCCCATAAACCATCTTAAAGCTGCCCCTTTCAAAGTGGAGGGGAACAATTTTAGTTTTTGGGGGTCAGTGGTGTAATCATATCCCCTTCATAGCACATCAAATTCGAATAAGAATGCATCGGGGTCCTCTGATGTAAGTCCATGAAATGTAGGAATGTGTTGAAGGGGGATTGCTTTCATAGGAGCATTTGCTGCAGAATCCACTATGGGGTATTGTAATGTAGAGGTTTGGGTGTTTGGCGGATTTTGAGCCATTGAGTCAAATATATGCCAATAACCTTCCGGAAGATCTAAGAGGGTATTCCTAGGTTGAGGGGGGATGTTTTTAACAGGAACAATTTCAATAGCACTTCCTCTATCTGGAATTTTTGTCTGAGGAAATAGGATGTCTTCAATAATAATTTTTACCGCGCTCCGCTTGTCTGGGCTATTTAATGGCTGAGTTATCCTAGGAGGAGATCTTGGCTCTCCAATTTCCCCTGTTTCCCCTTCTCCTTCACAAATATTACCTAGATTCCCTTCCTACAATCGTTCCGGAATAGAATTTTCAATTTCTTGAAAGTCCTGTTCGTCAGTTTGACTATGCACCTCAGCAAAGGCTTCAGATGGTGAGCCTAAGGCCTGAAGGGAACTAGTAGGTTGTTTGGAAGTAACTTTCCTGGGTCCTACTGAAGGCTGAGATTCGGCTTTCTTATAGATTTCGTTTGTGTATGCTGATTGACCAAGGGTCACCGGTCCCTTAGCTTTTTCTGGTTTTGGTAACAGTTTGGGATTTTTCTCTGGCTTTTTCTGCTTAGTCATGCACTCAATTTAACTACCAAGTTCTAAGCAGATAACATCAAATCTGTAGGAAAGCGGGCAAAGGAGCAGGGCTTTTACATGCTCCGCACGTAGGTTCTTACCTTCCATTTTTAAAACCCAATTCTTCCCTAGTAGGTTCGTACACTACTCTGAAAAAGACAAATGGCTACACTCCTTCCCCGACAACGCCGCCAAAATGTAGAGCTATAAAAAGGGTCTCTTTCACATCTAGTTACCTCAAATTAATATGTCAATCCGGGATCGTCTGGTTATTTCAAAGAGTGTCTCAGTCTGAGGCTTAGCATTTGCCAGAGTAATGCTTGTAGTACAACTATTTAAAAGTTACGCAAGTAAATTAATGCAAATCTACAACTTAACTACTTCAAAAGACCAAATCACACCAAGTATTGCATCAGCCAAAGGTTCAGTAACAATAACCCATCGTTTCCATAACTGATGAGAATAGATCAGAGGTCTAGGAGCCAAATAGCAGATGCTGGGCTCGCTATAGCCTGGGATCGTTCTTAATGAATTGAAATGAAACAACAGATAAAGGAAATGGCAATGAAATAGAACAACACATCAGCCAAGGTCTTGGTAGCAATAACAAATCCCTTTCATAGTTGATGGGAGTAGATCAAAGGTCTGGGGACCAAGTAGCAGATGTTGGGGTCCACTACAGCCTAAGTCTGTCCTCAAGAAACAACAAATTAGCAATATGGAAATGGAACAACAATTTGAAATGGAGCAGCATACTTAGCTGAGAATCGCTAAGAGGCATTGAGGCGTGAACACATTAGCTTTCATTTCATCCATTCGGTAATAGATACATTGTTCATTCATTTACATGTTTTTGAGAGGCATACATAACTACTATCATAAAACATATATATAACCAACATAATAGCACCAAAATTACCAATGAAATCATAGTTATATGATCCACATATAAACCATTATAATACTCATAGAAATATAAGGAGAAATAACCTCGTATTGATGATGCAAAAGCTAAACCGGGGATGGGACTTCCACGTTCCACCTGACCATAGAATGGCTGACAAATATCTCTTCAACCATTCACCCCCATGCTGTATTCCAAGCATGAATATAGGATTTGATAAAACACATAAATATAAAATCATCCACAGATTCCAGAGGCCAACCACCTCAACCCATCAAACAATGATTCCACCTCATAGTCAGACATCACTAAACCATCACCATATTGGTCTCTATCCAATCCTTCTAGGGCTCTGGAGTGTTTTTCCAACCAAGGCTTGAAGACTACTAACTCAATTGACCAAGGGTTCGAGAGATTTTTTCCAACCAAGGTTCCAAGACTAATAACTCAACACAAGTTGTTATAGGACCCCAATGCATTTGTCCAACCAAGGCTCTAGTAACTAGTAACTCAATCCAAGCTAAGGAAATGTTAGAACCAACTAGAAAATAAAGAAAATGAACCCACAAGACCATAAATATTGGATAAATGGTAATGCTAGGCAAATCCATTGCCAATCAAGAAAATCCTCCATGCCAATGACAAATCATGACCAATAAACCACATTCGTATGCCATGCATTCAAAAATTAGCAAGGAAAACATGCATACAACTCAGTACCTACAAGCCAAATCTACTGTAGCTGCTGGTCCTAATGTCCTCTTGCAATTTCCTGCTCTTTCTTTTCCTTGTTGCTCCAAACATCCAAGTATGCAACACCCTCCAAGAGTGCTACAAGAAAACTCTAAGTGTCCAAGAATGAGAGAGAGAGAGAGAGAGGAAATGAGAGAGCTCTAAAAATGAACCGAAAAAAGGTTACCAACTGATCCTTAGAGGCCTTTTTATCAATGAGGTCTCTATTTTATTCATTTTCCATTCTTTTGCTTCATTTTCCTCCTCACATGCAACATGTGACATTTCACCTCCCTTTTCTCCTAATTTCCATTATCTTCCTAAATAAATGTGCCAAAAATGCCATTTTTCCTTTCCATTACCTTTTCCAATTTCCTTAGCGATATTAATCCAAATGAATACCCACACTAGGATGTCTCACCCAACATTCAGCTTGGAATAAGTGTCCCATCAACCGTGGTTATTATTTTCCCTTTATTAATTTTTATTACATGGAATTTTCACCATGTCTTTTAGAAAACCCTCCCCTTTGGGGAACACCCTCCTTGGTGTTAAACAACACCTATAACCACAAAATTGTTGTAAGAAAAATATTTTTCCAATGGAGATCTATAACTTAGCTCGATGCAATATTTACAATAATCAACTTGCTGAGAAGCAAACCAACATGAAAACATAACAAACATAACATCATAATGACATGACACCAATACTGCTTATTGGAGCTTTATATCATATCTCTTGGTGGTATTTACATCCATATACATATGTACATACACCAAACATCACCAAAACATGTACCAAAACATATACTAAGAAATTTACCAAAACATCATACCAAAATTATTTTTCCTCGACTGGAAAACAAGGAAGAATACATAGCCCGCATATGATCTTCCATATCAAATGTAGCTTCATTAGGCCCAAAGTGCTTCCATTGCACCTAAACTTTCTCGATTGCTCAGTTCCAGAGCATGAGCACCTTTTTCTGCAATATACACTGAGGTTCCGGCTAGAATTCTCCATCTAGTTCCACTTGTAATACAAACCAATCAATCACATGATCAACATATATAACATACTTCTTATGAAATGAAACATGGAAAACATCAGGAACTTTCATTGTCAAAGGTAGTGCAAGTCAATAGGCTACTAACCCAATCCTCTCAACAATATTGAAGGGTCCAAAATACCATGGTGCCAGCTTGGAACATGATCTAATCTATAAGGAGTTCTTCTTTGGTTTGATGCAAATGTACAATTGTTCGACAACCAGGAACTCCTTGAATAACCTATTTTGATATGATTAACTCTTCTTCCTATCTTATGTTGCCTTTAGATTTTTCTTGATTACCTAAATTTCATGTTCCGTGTTCGCCAACATGTCTAGTCCAATCAACACCCTGTTAACTAGATCAATCCAATTGATGGGAATATTGCAACTTTGTCCATACAATTCCTTGAACAGACTCATCCTTAGTCACTCATGATACCCATAGTTGTAAGCGAACTATACTAGCGGAAGATACTTGTCCCAATTTTGTTGTTGGTGCATCACATACATCCTCAAATTTCCTCTAATATATTGTTAACCCTCTCTATCTATCCATTAGTCTGTGAATGATAAGATATACTAAAGGCCAACTCTATGCCCAATCCTGCAAATAATTTCTTCCAAAATTTGGAAGTGAACTGTGCAACCCCGTCTGACACAATCTTCTTCGGACCACCATGCAGTATAACCACCTTTGACGAATACCTATGCCACATTGCTGGTTGAGCATGTAGATTTCACTGGAATGAAGTGCACAAACTTTGTCAAACTATCCATAATAACCATGATGGAATCATGTTGTCTCAGTGTCCTTGAAAAAATTGTGATGAAGTCCATGGAAATGACATCCCATTTCCATTCAGGAATCACAATCAACTATAACAGTCCACCTAGATGTTTACACTCTTCCTTCACATGATGAAAATCAAAACATCTAGGCACAAAATCTACTACATCCTTCTTCAGATTTGACTAATCATAAAATTTCTTCACTACTGTCAGTGTCTTCTAATAACCTGGGTGGCCTAAATATGGTTTCGAATGAAATTATCTCAAGATCACCTTCTTGAGCTCACTGCTATTTGGCACATATATCATGTCTTTGAAGAAAACCAATCCATATGTTGTAAGGCCATAGTCCACATCCTGTGCAGCTTCACCTGTACCAATACTTATACCTTTACTGCTATGTATACCTATACCTATATCTATACTACCACATGTACCTATACCACCACATGAACTTTTACTTGTACTCCACTGTAATCTGTGCATAATCTCCATATAACTGACGTCCCACTCACCAATCGATAAGATTTTATCATATAAGTTTGTCCCATATGAGATGATAGCTTCTATGTGATTTACATGTACCCACATGCTAAAAGCATTTTCCACCCTACTCTCTTTACCTTTTATATCTGAACTTAAAATCAAACTCACTTATCGTGGCCAACCATCAAAGTTGCTTACCATTAAGGTTCAGTTGGTCAAATAGATACCATAACCCATCATGATCAATCATCAACACAAATATCCTTCCTAGAAGGTAGTGCCTCAACATATTCAATGCATGTATGATCGATTCCAACTCAAGGTCATGTATAGGGTAGCTTTTCTCGTGCTCATTCAGTTGTCACGACTCATAGCATACCATATTTCAATTCTACATAAGGACTCCACCAAGTCCTTTCTTGCAAGCATCTGTGGATACTAAAAACTATTTGTCAAGATTTGTAATATTTAACATTGGTGCATGTGTTAAAAACTACTTAAGCTGCTCAAAACTAGCCTCACATTCCTCTGTCCATTCAAACTTCTTACCTTTTCTCTGCATTGATGTGATAGGATTAGAAATCTATGAGAAGTTCCTGATGAACATCCTGTAATAACCTATCAATCCCATGATGGACCTCACCTCATCTACATTCCTAAGAGCTAACCA
This sequence comes from Pinus taeda, assembly GCA_000404065.3. NCBI lineage: Eukaryota > Viridiplantae > Streptophyta > Pinopsida > Pinales > Pinaceae > Pinus > Pinus taeda. The sequence goes on along the minus strand of APFE030740546.1, from coordinate 45,787 downwards.
CTCCATGATGGCCCTTATCCTTTCCGGATCTACTACAATTCCCTCCTTGGGACAACATGTCCCAAGTAATGTACCTTAGTCTAGAAGAAACTGCAGTTGCTAAGCTTAGTATACAACTAATGGTCTCTCAACAACCTTAACACTATTGCTAAATCCTCAACATTCTCTTACTCATTTTTAGAATACACAACTATGTGATCCATGAACACAATACCAAACTTATCTAAGTATAGGTGCAACACACTATTCATCAAGGAAATAAAAGTACATAGATTATTAGTCAAACCGAATGGAACTACAAAAAACTCATAATGCCCATACCTGGTCTAGAAGGTTACCTTGTAAATGTCACCCTCTTTGATGCGTACTTGATGATATCCGAATCTCAAATCAGTCTTCAAGAACAATGCTTCTCCCTTCAACTGATCAAACAATTCATGAATCCTCAATAACGAATACCTTTCCTTGATTGTCACTTTGCTCAACTTCCTGTGGTCAATGAGTAATTTGAGAGTACCATATTTCTTATTCACAAATAATATTGTTGCGCCCCAAGGTGGTACAGTTGGCCTAATGTATCCCTTGCAAAGCATCTCTTTCAACTGCAACTTTAACTCTACCAATTTACATGTGCTCATCCTGTAAGGTGCTTTTGATGTTGGAGCTGCACCTCACACTAACTCAATATAAAAGTCTACATTCCCGTGCGGTGGAAACTCTATAATGTCATCAGGAAGTACATCTTGAAACTATTATAGAAGTGGGTACCTAATCAAAACATATTCCTCCCCAACTTCCTTACCTTTGTCACTAAAAATGTGCATTGCAAATAACATACAACCTTTCCTACAACTGTACTTTACCTGGATAGTCATTACCGTCCTAACTGATGTGCCTTTTTTATTTTCCTATAAGACCCTTGGGTCTCGATTTTCATCCAAGAACTCAATAGCTTTATCATAACAATCCACCTTGATTCTATTAAGGTACAACCAATCCATGCCCAATAACATACTATATGATCCCAATGGCAATACATTCAAATTTGTTGAGCTAGGCATACCACTCAAATCAAATGAAAAATATCTTACCCAGTGGCAAACACGCTTCTTTGTACCTATAGAAAACTGCACTAACAAAGATTTTGCATGAAATTCCTTACTCAAACCACACTTATCCACCAAGTTAGGACTGACATAGCTATAATTAGATCAAGGGTTGACCAATCAAAATAGAAATAAATTTATCACTTTGTTCAACTACTTGTAGTCAATGCATAATTTGAGAGTACCATATTTCTTCTTCACAAATAATATCGGTGTGCCCCAAGGTGGTACACTTGACCTAATGTATCCCTTGTGAAGCATCTCTTTCAACTACAACTTTAACTCTACCAACTCAAGTGTGCTCATCCTGTAAGGTGCTTTTGATGTTGGAGCTACACCTTGCACTAACTCAATAGAAAATTCTACATCCCTATTTGGTGAAAAATCTATAATTTCCTTAAGAAATACATCCTAAAACTATTGTAGAAGTGGGTATCTGCTCAAAACATCTGCATCCTCAACTACCTTACCTTTGTTACTAGAAATGTGCACTGCGAATAACATACAACTTTTACTACAACTATGCTTTACTTGCATAACCATTACCATCCCAATTGATGTGGCTTTCTTTTTTTCCTATAAGACTCTTGGGTCTCCATTGTCATCCAAGCACTTGATATATTTATCATAACAATCCACCTTGGTTCTATTAGGGTACAACCAATCCATGCCCAATAACATACTATATGATCCCAATGGTAATACATTTAAATCTATTGAGCTACGCATACCATTCAAATCAAATGCAAAATCTCTTACCCAATGGCAAACTCACTTCTTTGTACCTATAGACAAAAGCACTAACAAATATTTTTCATGCAATTATTTACTAAAACCACACTTATCCACCAAGTCGGGACTGACATAACTATAATTAGATCTAGGGTCAATTAGAACAGAAATAACTGTATCACAAAGATTACCATCCATATCAATGATAGATACCTCATGATCTCCCTATTTGTTATCCAATGCTGCATAAATACAAGGAATGCTCTGACCAAAATCCCCAACAATTTTTGCCTCATGTACATTATATATTTGAGGCCCACCAACCTAATATTGTGGAAAATATCTCCTGCGATGATCCCCTCCAAAAACCCAACAATGTACGGGCTCCTTATTCTGCTTCTCATATCGATGTCCATGTCCTCTATCAAATGCATTGAATCTATTAGGTGGTGTAACATCCCCTTTATTGCCTAAATTTTGTGGTCTTACTTGCTTCTTGTCCCATTTTCCCTTATTCTTTGCATTACCTTTCCAATCTAGTTTAGTCTTGGATCTATGCTATGATTTTTCATAGAAATGCCTTAGGTTTCAGATGGTCTCCTCTAATTATTTAGGCTCATTGAACTCAACCCTATCTTTAAATGTAATCAGTGATCCAGTAATGAACTCCTGAATCTTGGCCTTCTCCTCTGTGAGGTAAGGAACATACCTCAGTAGCTCCAAGAACTTGATAGTGTACTCCTCATCTGCCATTGGTCTCATCTTTAGCTCATAGAGTTCATTTTCATGTCATCAAAGTATATCTCCGACAAATAATTCTTCTTGAATATCCTCTTGAATTCACTCCAAGTCAAGTCCTCCTCATTAATACATCTAAAATTCTTGACATATTCTCACCAAATGTATGCTTTACCTTTGAGACTGAATGTAGCTACTTTGGATTTCACTTCTTTGAATAGTCATGCAACGTGAAGAACTTCCTCATGCCAAGAAACCATTCCTCGACATCTTGTAGTTTCTTCATATATCCATCAAAATTAGGTGGCTTTGCTTTCTTAAAATAATCTAGAAAGTATCCCCTATCACTCCTCCTGTAAGGATGATAACGATGAAAATTGTAGTTCATATCTGAACGAGAACTATAATAGTAACTATGTCCATCCCTTCCCTTATCTGGAGTGTCCAACAATTTTACATCTCTCATTTTGTCATATCTATTTGACATGTGACCACCACAAGACCTACTACCATATGCCCCATCAGTTTTATCCTCTTGCTCATGGTTGATCTCATGTGGTCCCTATTGCTGCAAATCTAAAAAACTCTGAGGTATCACTACATTTACCTTTTCTTGTTTCTCTTGTGCCTATATGATTATGTCATTGTTTGCCTTACAACTCCTTATTTCTTCCTTTAAGATTCACAATGCATCTACTAGATCAAAAGAATGCCCAACACCATGCTTCTCATATGATCCATAGGGAGAGTCTCTGGAATTGTATTCTACCATCTTATTAGTCATATTTGATATTCTTCCTACAAGGTATATCATGTCAACTAAACCAAATCACAATAGACCAACGTACCTTAGTATATATAGGGGAATATATATTGTTTTCAAGATTAACAAATCAACGTGATGCATGTATAATGCAATCATGATAGCATATCGTAGCACATAAGCATATAACCATGCAACCATCATTCTAACTAGGGTATAGTCATCAATTCATGACCTTATCAATGATGCATACCAGACCCTCATGCATGACGACCACCATTACATCACTATACACTTCACCACATGCAAACATTAACATACACACGCAATGCATAATCCACCACACACATGCATACACACATATAATCAAGCATAAATGAAAAATACTTGTAACCAAGCCTACAAGAATGATACATTTGTCAAGCATACAAGAATGTAACCAAGCATACAAGAATGATACATGTAAGAGACATATAACAACATGTCATGAGTCATACACTCATGATGATGCATCCCACAATAATACCATCAACTTCCAATTGGCAACATCACTACAACCACTTTGAACACCATACAAATGCAACAAGCATATGGAATATAAGCATAAGAGACAAACATGCAACCGATATGAATGAAAGAACAACACACATAGCCCATTCAATCTGAGGGTTGAACCATGCTCTGATACCACTCTGTAACACCCTCCTCTGACATCTACATAAGTAAACGACCAACCGGGGTAAAATTACGATGAAAGGCCACAGTGATATGATTCTACCTCCTAAGTCATGTAAGGAAATCAAACCAAAAGAAACACATGACAAAGAGCTTCAAAATCAACATTAGGACCCCCAGGAACCATCCCAACCTTTCTTCCAACCAGCCCCTGGGTCCCACTAATATTTTGGACCACTTGACCACTAGAAGCTCCCATGCTATAGGCTTGCCAACATCTAGGAGGCTCTGGATGCTCTCATGACAAGGCATTCCAACATCTAGGGACTATTTTTATTAGTGTTTTGCAAGTGTCCCCAGGATTTGAGCCACTTCTATAGGCCTAGATCCCAATTCACTGCCTAGAATTGAATGAAACCTTCAGAACAATAAGATAGTAGGGAAACAATAGGACAAGTACAAATACTTGAACAAGAACTTGACTGGACCCCTACTAGCCATGACAAACATTTCGTCAAACACATCACAAATATGTAATCTACAAGTGTAAATAACACATATGAGCGTAGGGGTCTCATACTTAGCTAATGATCTCTAAGAGGTATTGATTCCTCAAGATATTAGTTTCCATTTCATCCATTATCTAATAGATAATTATTTATTCATTCATTTACAAGTAAAAACATGATGAGATCCATACATAGTTACTGCCATAAAACATATACATAACCAGTGTAATAGCAACATAAATACCAATGAAATTAGAACCATATGATCCACATATAAACTAATATAATAATCATAGAAATACAAGGAGAAATAACCTCATATTGATGATGAAAAATCCAAACTGAGGATGGGACTTCAACATTCCACCTGACTATAGAATGGTTGAGCCAAATCTCTCTTCAACCATTCACCCTAGTGCCATATTCCAAGCATGAATGTGGGATCTCATAAAACACGTTAATCGGGAATCATCCAGGGCTTCCAAAGGCCAACCACCTCAACCCATAAAATAGTGGTTCCACCTCACAGTTGGACATCACCAAAGCATCACCATATTGGTCCCTATCCAAGCCTTGCAGTGCTCTAGAGACTTTGTTCGAACTAAGGCTCCAAGACTAGTAACTTAACTCATAGTTGTTTTTGAGCTCCAGAGCGTTTGTCCAACCAAGGCTCTAGGACTAGTAACTCAACCCACTAAGGGCTCTGTAATGTTTGTCCAACCAGGGCTCTAGGACTAATAACTCAACCCATGATGTTGTAGGGCTCTAGATAGTTTTTGCAACCAAGGCTCCAAGAGCTAGTAACTCAACCCAAGCTAAAGAAACATCAGAACAAACTAGAAAACAAAGAAAATGAATGCACAACACTATGACTATCCAGGAAATGGAAAGGCTAGGAATGTCCACTGTTAATCAAGGAAATACTCCATGCCAGTGACATATCATGACGAATAAACCACATGCATATCCCATGCATGCTAAAAATAGTGAGAAAAACATGCATGCAACTCGATACCTATAAGCTAAATCTATTGTAGTTATTGATATTGATGTTGTCTTGTGCTTTCCTGCTCTTCCTTTTCCTTCTTGCTACAAAAATCCAAGTATGTTTCACCCTCCAAGATTTCTCCAAGAAAACTCTAAGTGTCCAAGAAAAAGAGAGAGAGAGAGAGAGAGAGAGAGAGAGAGAGAGAGAGCTCCAAAACTGAACTGAAAAAAGGTTACCAAGTGATCCTCATAAGCCTTTTTATCAAGGAGGCCTCTATTTTCTTCATTTTCCTAGTCACATGTAACCTATGACCTTTCACCTCCATTTCCTCCTAATTTCCATTATTTTCATAAATAAATGTGCCAAAAATGCCATTTTCCTTTCCAAAGCCTTAGTCATTTCCTTTGTCAATTTCCTTAGCCATATTAACCGAAATTAACATCCACACTAAGATGTCTCACCCAAAATCCAGCTTGGAACATGTGTCCCATCAAAAATAGTTATTATTTTTCCTTTATTATCTTTTATTACATGGGCTTTTCACGAGGGATGTTACATTAGCGTTATGTTTAGCATGTGTCATTGCTAATTTGTGGCAATCAAAGTTGCTTATCTCAAGTTGTTTTTCGTTAAACTAGTTCCAACTGTTGGAGGAACTAGTGGTAGGTCAGTTGTGTAGTGGGACTTCATTCAAACTCGGTGATTATTTACTTAACTGATCAATCAACCCAAAATAACTAGTGCATGCAGATAATTCGAGTTCCCCAGTTGTAGTGGAGATTTCAAGGCAGTGTAATATTAGTGTAGACTAGTCTTGAGTGTACAAGTGTTGCATGCATTCAGACGATCAACCTTAGAATTATATAATCCATTTTAGAAAATTCCTAAATAATAGGGGCTAATTTATCAAGGAATTACACAAGAAAATAAGGTTTCAACTAGAGGTAGAAATTGACTTAAGTCTGGGTTAGACTTTTCAGTGAGCAGAGAGATAGGTTTTCTGCTTGCAGGTTGTGCTTAATTCAACGAAGTAGTTGTAATGCATCTCTATTCATCAGATTAATGGAAGAAGGCATTGGGGTTTTTATCATATTTCTTTCCCACGAAAAATATTCTGTGCATGTGTGTTATTTCTTAGTGCATATATGGTTTTTTTTGTTCTAAATTGTGAATTAACCTCTATAGAGCAGTAGAGTAGGTTTTGTCTTGTGATTTTGATTAAATATTCATTAGAATTTGCAAATTTACATCATAATTTATACAATGATGGTGGAGGAAAATTATAGAATATATGTTGCCATACAATATGCCTAACTCAAAATCTCTATGATAACTTTCACGAGAAGCATATGCTAAGGGTAGAAGATTCTATTGTGGAAGCATCAGTCACAAAAGTCATAAGGGAGGTAATTTTCATTACAGGTGTGGAGGTAGATGGATTGAATATAGCCTTCGTTGGTGTAGTTGTTGGTTTTTTTGGGTGTAATACATCTAAGCATACTTATCTGAGCTAGATTCAGGTTTTATCTTGATTCCAGATGATATCAGGGATCTCTACTAGTTTTCTTTTCAAGTTACACTAACAAACAAAAAAAATCCACTGTATGTGTTGGTCTACTATGTGTTCTATCTGAGGCACACTAGTTGGTTGCTTATATGGTCTTTATTCTAAACCTTTTCTCCTGTGGATCTTCCTTCTCCTTCTCTAGCTTGGGATTGGTCGATCATGGGAGTTTTTAGGATCTTAGTTTCTATGCGTTGGTATTCTCTATGGTTTATCTGAGACATAAGAGCTAGTTGTTTTATGTGGCATTTCTTCTAAACCATTCTCCTATGGATCTTCCTACTCCTCATTGCTTTGGGATTGGTCAATCAGGGGATCTTGAGGATATTTACTATTGCGTAAGTGCATTCATTTTGGTTGGTGGAGTTGGTAACATATCTGAATTTTGAATTATATCAAGGAGTATCTTGGGGCCATTAATTGGTCTAGGGGAATATTTATTTTCCAAGTTGGCCATTAATTATATGAGGGGACAATCCATTATGGGTTTGCGTTGTCATTGAAAATCTTTTCCGATTGTGTGCTTGATGAGATTTTTTGAAGGACATTGGTCGGCGGTGATTGGTGAGCCTATTTTATTTAAAGGGATGTCCTAGTGGATTGAGTTGGTTACAACCTACATTGAGTGGGGTATATAATTGATAAGTGACATTAGTTTACCTTTTCTACGTATTTTATCAAGGTTTTTTCAGACACTACTGCATAAGGTATTTTTTGGTAATTTGCTATACTTTGGTGCACATATATAAAAGATTGCAGAGTGCCAGTCATATCAATTGTACAACTGGCCTTTAAATCTATCGGTAGGATGTCACTTAAAACTAAATGGAATTGGATCAATGAAATGCCATTACTCAATGTATTGGTACATGCAACTATTGAGGTGGAGAGTCGTGGCTGCCTAAATTTGGGAGTCCAACCCTCTGGGGTATCTCTTGTACATGAATCTATATAGGTGGATTGAAATGTTTCAGTATATGCACTGTCTATTGAACATGAATGTAGTAATCCATGGAAAATGTTTTTCCATCAATAATGGAAAAATAAGGTAGTTAAGGTTGATCTGGATTATCAGAAGCTCATTTTTGGTTCTGAAGTTTTTTGGGATTGGGTGGTAGGATTAAAAACATGAAGTTTGGTGGGTAAGTGGTCTTATCTACGAATGGATAGCTCTCAAATGGCATCCTTGGTTAAAGAACACTAGTACCCTATTATTAATTACTCTCATCTTTTCAACATTTTATACAATCAATGGTTCTTCTTCCACTTTATTAATGATTACGATGCTGCAAATATTTTGGGATCATATTGGTTTGATGGCCATGGCTTCCTCTCTTTACATCACTGACATGTGGGATTTTATCCGTACCTGGAATCCACGAAAGAAATTGGTTTGGGCTAAAATATCTGGTTTACCCCTCATATTCTAGTCATGTGAATCACTGACGATAATCGACAATTCCATTGGTAAATTTTCTTTCCTAGAGGAAGAAAGCATGTTACAGGGAGATAAATGTATTGCATAGATTTTGGTGGAATTGGACTTTGCTGTTGGCGTTAACACTAAGGTGGATGTCAATTGGCGTGGCTTTTGTACTAGAGAGAAAATTGACTATTGGCCAATTCCTTTTTGCTACCTAGGTTGTGATAATGTTGGACATCTTATTGTCGATTTCCCATGTAGATTTTGAAATTGACCACACGGAATATCAAATATTGTCTAAAATGGGGGTCATCCATTGACATTTGTACACTTTGTGGAAGCTTAGGAGATTGGTCAGCACTCTCTCTTGGGTAATCTTAAAATCACATAACCTATGACATGTCATGAGAAATATAATCGTAATGATTTGATATTGAGTGTTGTTTCTCTTAGTAATTAAACATTCCATCCTCTATGTATTATTTCTTCACATATTCATCTACCCCATTAAGATTGTATTAAACATTCTTCATTGTTAGTCGTAGCAGAAATTGATGTAAGTTCAGACAATTTAGAATCCACCCACACTCTATCTTTTGATGTGAATGGGAGAACATCCACTATTGATGGCTCATTGACTATTATCCCTGACCTTGCTTGCATTCAATTTGGGACTTTTTCTAGAGAAATTTATCCTACTAATTCAGTGGGTAGTGAGATCAAGTTTCTCCATCTTCACCTTGATATCCATTTAGAGACCCCACTGATTCATTCCTACCCCTTTCCTAAGATATCTATCAGTCCCAATCCTCATTTTAATGTGACCATTAGGAATAAACAGTGTTCAAAACCTTCGAATTGTTCGAATGTCACTTATAGTGATATTCACAATATTTCTGCAACATTGTATCGCGATATGTCATTGTTTGGTACATCATCTTCTGTTTCTAATCTCTCTCCTATTCGATCATTTAGAAATTATTTGTGATATTACAATGATTTAGAATGATAATCATGTCCTTAAACATCAGGGGCTTGGGGAGTGTCAGAAATATCTTCATACTCCAACAATTGATTGGGGTTAATCACCCCACTATTATCCTTTTACAAGAGACAATGATGATTAGAGACCAAATTTGGCCCATTCTCCTCCGCATTTGTCCTAGGTGGTGGACATGTGTTGTGGTGTTGTGGATGCTTCGAGTTTATTTAGTGGTGTTGTGGATTTTTGGGAACCTAAGGTCATGATTTTTCTTGCCTATAAATCCTTCACGGGTATCCTTCTATCTAGTTTCATCAGGGGCTTGAAGGATAGATTTAATATTCTTACTACATATGCACCATATTCTTCCAGAAGATACTTTTGGGATAAGTTGGAATCCTGCAACCTATTAAATATGGTATCCCTTATTTTGGTGGGGATCACTATAGACTGCACCCATTGATGTGGTACTTGAATGATATTTTTGGTAGGAACCACTTGGTGGATATTTTGTCAGCTCCCTTTATTCTAATATGGAGAAATGGATGAGTTGGGTCTGTAGGCATGACTAAGAGACTTGTTCGTTTCATGCTTCACGAATTTTTTGTGGATTTCCTAGGGTTTGTGAAAGATTAGGTTATTCCATCTCACATTCTGAACCATTAACCTATAATACTCTAGTGGTACGAAGATGGGGATTGGGGTGGTAACACGTTAAAATTTAATCACCACTGGTTAAAATTTCTGAAATTTAGTGCATTAGTGCCTACTTTTTGGGCACTAGTATTTGATCCCTTGATCACATATTATTTAGAAATTATTGGGATTAAGTTGGGGGCTCTTTAAAAGTATATCAGTAACTGGATTTAGACTAAAAAGAGGAAGAATATTGATGAAATTTTGGCTATTGATAAAAAACTTGGTATATTGGTTGATACTTCACATGCATATTATTTCTCGATGGCACATCAATTGTGAGTAATGGATTTAGAATAGAGGAAGAATTAGATTGTGAAATTATATGAGGCATAGTGGAGACTAAAATTTTATGCTGTCTGGGTATTGGGAGGAGACGAGAATACAAAATTGTTTCATAATTATGCAGCGAAGTGTCACAAGGAGAACTGCACTTGGGATTCAGTGAAAGCCATTTTCACGTAGTGCAAGTAGACAAACCGCCAGATAAACCAGGATGGTACTCTGACTAAGTTGCCTCAGGTCAATATTGATCTTACTTTCTCCTGCTCAATCTTATTCCTTCTCAAAACCAAACAATGGATGACTTTGATTGATCTATACCTTCCTTGATACCCTACCAAAATAAGTGAACAAATATTTGTCCTCTCTGATTAGTAACGTTCTTTGATTGTTATTAGAACAAATCCTTATAATTTATGAGATATTAAATTGTTGTAGAAAGTGATTTATATTTAAATTTCTCTACTTACAAGGTATGGGAAATGTTCTTGATCCTGCTAGTGATTTACTCAGTGTGGGTCTTTTTGAAAATAGAAACAAGAAAAACCTAATTTAATTTTATCAATGAATTAAATTAGGAACCAAATTGTAAATCTAATTCTCATAGAAACTTGTGATAGCTAACTAAATTAATTTGACCTAGTTGGCTCAATAAATTTGAGTTAGGAGTCTATCTAGAGTCATGTAGAGTGGTTCCTAAATTTTAGGGGCTGAAGTTGAGTTCTTTTGATTTGTAATTATTTAGTTTAGTTTAATTGAGTTAAATTCAGTTAAACTAGTTCCAAATAATGGAGAAATTAGTGGGATATCTAGTAGTTGGGTGTAATCTACAGTAGTGGGGTGTAACCAGCGCTACTCAACTAGTGAACTGAAGGTTCAATCATAATTAATTCATGCATGTCAAATTAGAGAAAGGCCCAGTTGAGATTGGATTTTAAGGACAATGTACTATCAGTTTTATAATCATTTGAATTATACAGGTGGTACATGAAATCAGAGGAAGGCCTATGATGGATTGTTCAATTATGGATGAGCAATATCCCAACTAGATATGGGATCATTCCTTAGGAAACTATGAAAGGATAGGAGCTTGGCAGGCATCATATTTGGCTAAGTATTGGCTAGAGCTTGTTTGTGAAGCAGTGAGATAGATTGTGATATTGCATAGTTTGCTCGGGCTTGAGAAAATCATTATAATGTTCTCAATTTTTTTTATTAATGCAATATACATATAGCATGGTTTTTTTGGTTGTGGCTTTCCAAATAAAATTGTTGTTTTATGTGTGATTGAATTCTTCCTTTTTCTGCTTCATGATTTCATTGATCAATTATTGTCTCCTGTGATGAGAAGAGTAGATTCAAGTCAATTGTTTTAGCATATTACAATTTGTAGTTTGAATCTACAAGGAATTTTCTACACGTTTTTTCCATTTGAGTTTGGTTTTTATTAATGAGGAGAAAGGAGGGTTTCACCATTTGATCTTGGGTTTATTGAGGGGCATAAAGTATTCTTATTTTTTGTAGACTTTATTATAAACTTTTCTTTGCATTTTACATTATTGTGACTTTCTTCGTACCTTACCTTGACAGAAGAAAATAATTTCTAGTAGACAAACACTAGAGAATTACTAAAAGGATAATTGATTTTGCAATTTTGAATTCCATGAAGAAAATTAAGAGTTCCTGTTTTCATAGATAAATTTTGAAACCTGCAATTAATAGAATTCCACACATTAGAAAACATTATCTCGTCATATTCCTTGGATAACACCGGTAATATTTGTAGATGATTCCTATTTGATGTTTTCTCAACAGTGTTGTTTAAGGTAGCTAGACGAATGGTTAGAGGAAGGTTTCTATTATAATTCTCTTAGTATGTTGTGTCTCTAGTATTTAAGGTGAGACAATGATTTGTTCGCAAGAATAGAGAAGAATATATGATTCAACTATTTCTATACATGTTATGCAAAGCTAATTTGTGTAAGTTGACAATGAGAATCCTATTTTGATCATTTTTGTTTCATGGCCTTTCTTTTTAAGGGGTACACTTCTTTGAGTGGGGTATGAGCAAAATTTACTATTATATTTTGTTTTTCCAGTAGTACATTGCAACAACATATGGTTTTTAAGATTATGTCAACCTCCTGCTAGAATATGGAGCATATTTCATTAGTAAGGGCATATTCTATCATCAAATGTACTTGTTGATTTTCCAATCAAAGAGTGTATTATAAATATAAACACTATTTTCAAAAAACATTTTTACTAGTCCACTAGTATAGTCTACAAAATGGATAGACAATTTACCTTTGGTGACCTCTTTTGTTGTTATTTCGTATTCAATTTGTTCTTACTAGAATCCTAGTCGAGGATTTTCCATGTATTTTCATTATTTATTGACATGTTCTTTAATCCCTAGTGTGCCCATGGGCCATTACAGGTTGTATTAGTTGATCATCTTCTATTTTTCTCATTAACACGTGTCCCTTGGTAGTAAATGGGACTAATTAGCTTGGACATGAATACTTGGATGTTATGCATGGTCTCCTTTATTTCTTTGCATTGACATGAACCACCTTCTCCAAAATTCTTCTTGAATTTGCAATGGGAGAAATTAATTATATTCTTAGTTATCAGAAACCTGGTTGTTGTTGTTCTTGTGGTTTCTTCTAAGGGAAGACTTATTGGTTGTTGACAAATCTCTCCAAGTTGTTATGGCCATAAACATGTCGTTGATATCTCATTAGATTGCCTCAAAACTTCCATTGGTTTCTCCTGAAGCAGGGTCCTTCTTCCATAACAATTTCTAGAGTGAGAGTGGGTTGCTCCTTTGTCTACTGTTGTCTGTTTAAAAAATAATAGTTTTTAAAATGTACAAGCTTGGTAGTTCATTTTATGATATTGGAAAAATATTGTGAATGCATAAACCTAATTTGAAGTATCTACGGAGACTATGATCCTTCTTCGATGTCTTCCATTTTGGTTTGTGCAAGGGATGTCAAATGCAGTCGGGGACCCAATCAGTGGATCTTGTAAATAATTTCTAAAGGGATGAAGAAGGAGAAGACAATAGACACAAGTAACCAGATGATACTTATGAGATTCACCCACCTACCAATCTTGCTTCTATGCCTTCCGTTTATTTTTTTTATGTTGAGGTGTAGCGAAGAAATAATATATTAAGCCACCAATTACTTAATGATTGATGTTTCAATCATTGACACGGCTAAATATTTCCTTTTATTAAAGAGAGAGCATTGAAGTTCTACATTACTTCTGTTAAAATCCTTTACATAAATGGTTTATTTTAATTATTGTATGTTGGATTATTGCAATACAAAGCCTTTACCAATACACGAGAAATGAAAAAATGTTATCGATCTTGTCAATTCACTATTAAGTTTGATAAAACAAATGAACTTAATTCCATTTCCTGGTCATACATTAAAACAAATGAAAATATTTTTTAACTTCATATTTGACTAAAAAATATCTTAGATTCATTTTCAACATTGAGTTTGACAAAAAGCACATCCTAACCCCGTTTTTGTAACTTGTAAAAGAATATGCATGGTCAATTAAATTGGTCACCACTTGAAATTCAACGAAATCCGTTTTTTTTAGTTGTTATACATGGTGTCTAAGATTTGGAGAGAGATCAAGCGGTCTTATTTGAATCTCCTGAAAGGATATTTACAATTCCATGACCATGTTATTTTAAAATTAAGGGATGAGCGTGTAATTGTAAGTTGTGCACTATATACAACATTTGATCAACACTTCATCTCCTCTTAGTTTTTTTTGAGTCATGTAACATGTTATTTATGTACAAAAAACCTGGCTTATGAGTCTTAATTATGTTGTGAGGCGTTACCTTTGAAAATAAATCCCTCCCATGCCACTTGTGCCATTGTGGGACACTGATTTTGGTGTTAGATGATTGAAATAACTTATTCCATTGGATTGAGTACTGATATTATCAGTTACAATTTATTACATTGAGCGCTAAGGTTACAAGGCACCTTTAAACAAAAGACAATACTCAAAGATAAAAAATGAGGAGAGACATATGAGGTCCTAGCACAGAGGCTCCTACTTATAGGCTGCGAGCCTCCGCCTCTGGAATGGTTTTCTCGGGAGGACTAGTTGAATATGCTAGTGGGGGATGAATGGATGCCCTTTGAAATCATATGGTGGTCATGAAAAAAAGTGGCACAAACCTCGAAAACCAGAAGAGTGCTAATTTGAACAACAATGAGTTAAAAATTTTAAGGTCAAACTTATGGTTTCCAAATTTATATTAGAAGGTTCCAAATTTAAATTCTTGTTTTATTTATGTGAAATGTTGCCCGTCTTTGCTAACTCAATAAAACATTAATCTCCAGGGCAGAAGCTTTTTCTATGAAGCTCATTGTTAATTAGTTATAATAAATAATTCCTGCGGGTCTAGAAGGAACATAACTTTCTAATTGCAATTGAAGTACCTGAAATGTTAGTGAAATTAAGATATCTCGAGGATATCGCAATGCCAACACTGTTCAAACAAACTTTTTGTGGCCTTATTAAAAGTAGATGTCATAGTGCTTTAAACAATGGAGCTCATTTTGTCCTCCATTTTCCTGGACTTTTGTACCATCCGTTGTAACTGTTTTCTACCAAGAGGGAATTCTTTAACAGAGAGGGTTTGGAGGGAACGTGGACACTATTTTGTTAATATAACTACTAATATTACACAAGATCCTTAAAGGTTCTTCAATGTAAATGTTGTAATTTACTTGTAAAGAAGAAGTAAGTTGTGTTGTACATGGAAATGGTTGTGTATGATATTGCATGTCGGTACATGTTTCCTCTTCATGCCCTGGCATGCACAATGAATTAAAAGGTTCCAATGTTTCATTTGAATTATTGGGAAAGATGAACCCTACATCAAAGAACCCTGATTGTTCCTGGAAAGGAATTTTGTCTCTGTGACCCATTCTTGTTCCTAAAAAGGATTTGTCAATGCAATCCCCTCTTGTGTGTTTCCCTTCTTTAAAAGAAATGAAGGTGGTAGCCTCTTCCATTAACTGTAGAGAGGAAAAAGGGCACTTGCTTCTTTGTTATTCTGGAGCAAAAGACATAGAACATTTGTTGCAATAACATTTAGATATTCTCGACTTGTTTCTTCTATAAACACTGCTCTAGAATCCATCTCATTTTCTTATCTATCGAGAATGGTAAAGTTTTAGATACGAACTTAGATATTTCGTCTACTCCTCTTGAGGTTGAAATGACATCTACAACTGTTGTGATGTTTTTTAGAATATTATGACATGATCTGTAGTATAAGTTAGATAAAGAGGATGGTATAGGCAGTCTATCTATTACAAATTTTTATTTACTCATGAGCCAGTCCAATACTTTTCTTGGATGTTGAAGGCATAATCTATCTTGTAGGTTGTACAATTTAATGTCAGTGGAGACAATAAGCCTCACCCTTCAATTGTAGTGTCCTTTGGGAGTGTTTGTTTTACATGGACGATATTTAGTTGTAGAAGAGTTTATGGTGTTAGAATGAAATGAACCATAGAGAACTTGACAACCAAGAAAAAAATCTATCAATAAAATTAGATAAGGGAAGAACTAATCATTCAAGTACGTATATAAGACATTGAGTAGGTTATTTTTGGTCCAAATTAGCATTAGGGGAATTTCAAGGTTTAAAATGGGCCTCCAAAGAAAAATTTACAACCAAAATAAACTTTAAAAGAACCAATAGGATTGAAGATGGTGATGTCAGCCATGGGGGATTATTCACCATTTTTGGAGTAAAATAGTAAAAGGATTAAAAAATAATAAAACAATAAAGCTACTTTTTCAACTTGTATTTTAAACTTATCTCCCTAAGTTTTTAGTCAAATTTCGAGTAGGAGCATTCATTGGATGCAAAATTTAATTCCTCATCCAAGGAGTACCCATGTTGTATACTTTCAATGGACCCTACTACAAGAAAAAATGAGAAATACATGAAAAAATGTGATTTCAATCACATTTTTCTTGTATTTATCATTTTTTGTGTAGCAGGATCCATTGAAAGTATGAAACATGGGTACTCCTTGGATGAGGAATCAAATTTTGCACCCAATGAGTTTTTCCACTTGAAATTGGAGTAAATCCACAGGGAGGAAAGTTGAAAATACGAGTTGAAAAAATAGTTTTTTATTTTTTCCCTCTAAAATTTGATGATGTATTCTAATATTATTTTATAATTTCCACTATTATTTTATAATTTCCTTCAGAGGCCGATTTTAGACCTTAAAATTCCCCTAATGGGTAACTCACCATTCAAAAACAAAAACAAAAAGAATCAAATATAGTTATGTGTTTATAATTTTCTTTTCTTTGTACATAAATGTAGTTTAATTTTTTGAGAAACTAGAGTCGAAAGTTAGTTTATTCTTTTAGGTAGTTGTAACCATTCTCCCCCCACATCTACCCAAGTAATCGACCAACTGGGGTACACATGCGACGAGAGGCCACTATGATATGATCGAACTCCTAAGTCATGTTAAGGAAGTGGAACTGATAGAAACATGCAATACAGACCTTCAACATTAGCATTGGGACCCTCAGGAACCATCCCAACCTTTCCTCCAATCAGCCCCTTGGTCCCACTGATATTTTGGACCACTTGAGCCCTAGACGCTCCCATGATATAGGCTTACCAGTGTCTACGAGGCTTTAGACGCTCTCATGACAAGGCATGCGAGCGTGCACTGATCATTTTGCTTAGTGATGTGCCAACATCCCTAGGATTTGAGCCACTTTTTTAGTCCCAAAGACCAGGTCACTGCCAAGAATTGAATGACACCTTCATAATAGTAGGATAGTAGTGAAATGATGTGACACATACAAATACTTAAATAAGACGTTGACTGGACCCCTACTAGCCATGACAGACATTTCTTCGAAGATATGAAGAAAATGTAATCTATGAGTGTAAATAACAGATATAAGCATATGGATCTCATACTTAGCTGAGAATTGGTAAGAGGCATTCATACCTCAACACATTAGCTTCCATTTCATCCATTAGGTCATAGATACATTGTTCATTCATTTATAAGTAAAAACATTATGAGAGCCATTCATAGCTATTGTCATAAAACATATACATAAAAAACGTAATAGCAACATAAATACCAAAGAATCATGGCCATATGATCCACATATAAACCAATATAATACTCATTGAAATGAAATGAGAAATAACCTCATATTGATGATGCAAAATTGAAACCTAGTATGGGACTACACAATTCACCTAACCATAGAATGTCTAAGCCAAATATCTCTTTATCCATTCACCCTCGTGCCATATTTCAAGCATGAATGTGGGATCTCATAAAAAACATCAATCCAAAATCATCAAGGGCTTCCAGAGGCTAGCCACCTCAACCCATCAAATAATGATTCCACCTCATGTTCAGCCATCACCAAACCATCACTAGATTGGTCTTTATCCAAGCCTTCCAAGGCTCCAGAGCATTTGTTCCAACCAAGAACTAGTAAGTCAACCCACAACTATTGTTGGGTTCTAGAGTATTTGTCAAACCAAGGCTCCAAGACAAGTAACTCAACCCATGAAGGGCTCTAGAGTGTTTGTCCAACCAAGGCTCCAAGACAAATAACTCAATCCACCAAGGGCTCTAGAGTATTTGTTCAACCAAGGCTCTAGGACTAATACATGAACCCAATCTATTGCAAGGCCCTACAACATTTGTCCAACCAAGGCTCCAGGAACTAGAAACTTAACCCAAGCTAAGAAAACATGAGAACTAATTAGAAAACAAAGCAAATGAACCCACAACACCATGGCTATCCAGGAAATGACGAGGCTAGGAAAATCCACTATCAATCTAGGAAATCCTCCATGACATTGACAAGTCATGATCAATAAACCACATGCATAAAATAGTGAGGAAAAAACATATGTAACTTGGTACCTGCAAGCCAAATCTATTGGATGTTGTGGTCATTGATGTTAACCCATGGATTTTGACCAAATACACCATTTATTGATGTTAAATGGTTAATGAACCTTCTTAGTAATTTATGAGTTACATCAAGATGGTATCTATATTATTGGATGGTTGAAAGCCCAAGTCCTAGGATTTGGGTTCGTTGGACTGAGGATGTACCCTGACATTCTTGAGAATCTATGTCATTATATTCTCCTCGAAAATATGTTTTTGTTGATATGTGGTATACCTCGAGAGTCCTCCTAGTCTAAAAGGTATTCACAATTGAATTCGTTGACTCCATTTACTAGGCTAAAACCCCAAGGGGTAGTGACATGACATCTCCTCGTACAGTTGTCAACATATGACATTGTTTATCACTATAATATCACCATATATAAGTTACATAACTTCAAAAACCAAAGACAATAAATCAATCATTGACTTAATGCACTCATATTTCACCTAAAGGCACACCACAATGGGTTTAGTGAATTAATTCCTTAAGGGTTAAACAAAAATATTAATAAAAACTACTAAAATAAATTAATGATAAACATTATTTTATAATTCCCTAAAAGGTCCTCCCTAAAACTATAAAAAGAAGCCTTATGCCTTCCTCATTTCCATTAATGCCTAATTCCTATACCATAAGGACAACGACTTCCTAGCTTAAGGCTTAAGCCTGGAATTTAATAATGATTATTGAAATCTTATTCTCTAACACCCCACCAACATACACCTATTTTAGAGGCGCCTCCTAAGCCCAAACTTGGCCTATAAAATAATACGTTGTGTACTCCTTCAATTACATTTTAACTCAACGATCTATCTTGTCTTTAGCTCTGCAATTTTTGGCTACCTATAATAGGACAAGGAAGGATCTTCGGTAGCAAAATTCTTGGTTAAATTTTGTTTATTTCACTCCAAGTAACCATCCTCCACTCGACCTTCAAGGTATGTTTCATTTTTGCTAACTATTTGATTATTTGTGCATTCATTCAATATAGGGCTAGGTTGCCGACCTTTTCTTGCATTCAACATGTGTTAAATCTATGGCTGAGGTTTCCATAGTAGTTGCGTTAGGGAACATGTGAGGATTTGCATTTTGTTTCATGGCTCATGTAAGAAGAGGGAGGCTTCACGCCGAGGTTTTCTGATCTAAGACAACATTCCCTGTGATTTTTTGAGGTATTCCATATTCTTTTTGTGGCAACCTTTGTTGTTATCACAAGCCTTAATTTGAGTGTTTCTGAGGCCTATACCATTATTTTCTAATGCTCAACTCAGATAGATAAATAACATTGACTTTAAAGCTTATATATTAACAACATTGATTTAATATTATGGCTTGGATAGCTTATTATCAATATGGCTTAGTTATGAAAACTTGTTGACTGTGATCTCTTTGACAACAAGTGAAATTAACTTTCAGTTATTAAGTTAATAAGCACTCTATGAAGTATGAACTTAACTATTTGTGACATAATCATCTTACCAGCCTTTATTTGACTATGATACCTTATTATGGCCTTATGTAACAACTGAGATAAATCAAATTGATAAATGATGGACAAAAAACTGACAAACTGAAGTTTGACCTTAAAATGACATGTTTTTTACTTGATGACACCTTGAATATTGCTTACTTTGACTATGATACTAACATCTAATGAACAACAAGTGATGTTGATTGTGACTCTATTTGGACCTGATATTCACCTTGATAAAATTAGAAGCATGATGATACTCCTTTTGACTTCTATTTCTTGATGCCTTAACATGACCATGACAACTTGTTGATCATAACATTGAATGGGACAACAAGGGTATTGACCATAATCTAATGCTTTGATGTTGTCTTGTAACATTGAAATTAATTTACATATTTGACAAAACATTCGACATCGAATTGACTCATGACTATTGATTCTGAGTTGAATTAATATCTAGACACAAATGCTATGTTCATTTTTGTGTTGGCTTGCATTGATGGTAACTTAACTCCGTCATAGCAGATTTGTAAACAAAACAATTTACCTTGACTTTGAATATTATTGACATCTCACAACTTTCTAATGATGATTTAAGACTGGATTTGATTTGAATGATGTTATTTGACTTTAAACATAACACACATGTGACTCATCAACATGATCTTAGATTTCAAGAGTAGTTGTACACTTAATGTCTCTATAAGTATACTTTGTTATTATCGACAAGAGTTGAATTTGATATGATAAATGCTTGAGTTGACATTATCGTGTTGACCCGACTTCACTATAAGCTGACATAAGTATGTTGGCACCTTGAATTTCATAATGGAATTGACATACTAGTTTAAGTATATTAATACCTTGGCTTTGACTTTATTATGACACATAATGTTATCTAGATTTGAAATTGAGTTAGCCTTGGTCTGACAAAGCCATAGTCCTATTGATAATATTTAACTTTTTTTTTTGAAGCCTAAGCATTGGATGACAATAATTGAGTCAATACCTTTCACTTGAAAAAATTGACTTGACTCATGGGCTTATTACTATATTGACCTAGGGATTTTCTTGAATAACATAGAGATTTGTGTACGATGACATAATTGTAATCTTGTAGGGCAACAAGTGTTGAAGGTGATATTATCCAGTTGTACAAACAAATGTAAACATGGACATCAAGATTTGATCAGGTAAACACCAATGTTTACATGTATGTTGTTAGCTCTCAGAGGGAAGAATTTGAGAGCATTAGAGGTAGGTCATAGGGGTGACTTGAGGCATCTTGGTTTGTCCCATCATTTGATAGAAATGTTAGATGGTTACAACATCGTGTGAAACTTGATACAATGTGGAACCATAATATATTGGGTCTTTATGATTCTTTTTTTGTGAGCATCTCAGTGAAGTGACGTGTAGTGATAGACAATAATTGTGCAATTATTTGTAGTGATAGTTATATACAGTGTGCAGTGACATTGATGTGAAGTTTGAATAGTGATAGCCTGATGTGTAGCATTGTGCAGTGATTCATTTCTGGGAACAATGATCAGTAACTACTAGGATTCAACATTTATTATACATATTTATTACAACTATTCTACATTAATTCGGAGTATAGGGGATTTAGTGCAAAAATTGTGAAACATGATCTATTGACTCTTCCGGGCGATTGGGGTCACCTTCAAGTTCTAGCCTGAGAACACTTCAGGGAAGCTGGGTGGTGTTAGGGTAAGTTGTGTCTTCCACAGGGCATTGTAACATCAATTTAGTTGTGGATGATAAACTAACAGGGTGACAAATCATCCTTTCCAACAATAGCTGGTAAATAAAGTGTTTGGGCACTCATCAAGTTGTGGCCTGACCTATAGGGCATTGGGGAATGCTTCTAGTTTCAACGGTATATTAGGGTGTTCTCTACTCTTGATTATTTTTTATGATCATCTGAAGAAGAAAAATAATAATAACTGAAGAATAACTAATGCACTCAGAAATATGAAAAGTGCTAATTGGTAAGAAATATTGATTCACCACCCCCCCCCCGCCCCCCACCCAATCAGTATTTCCAATAATTGGTATCAGTGCTTGGGTTCCTTCTATAATGACTTACTGCTAGAAGACAATTTTCAGAGCATAGAGATGGGAAAGTCAAAGAAGAAGGTTGCAAATATTTCAAAGGGAGGTAAAGGTACAACAAACTATGAATAAAGTTAGTATTGTGTACCAACCCCTAATTTTGGTGCAAATAATTACTGGATATGGGAATCCAGGTTGCAAGTACATTTGCAGGCACATGGAGTGTGGGAATGAATTGTTTCTGGAGACACATTTACTGACAAAGATAAAGGGTACAATTCAAACGACATGCATGTAATTTTGAATGTTTTGGAAAATTATGTGAAAATAAAAGTTGTTCAATATTCAACAGCTAAAGCTCTTTGGGAAAAGCTTCATAATCTTTATTCAAAAAAGAAATCAGGTCACGATGTTATTGAAAATTTAGATCCTTCTGATTATGATGAAGAAATTGGAGAAATGAGTAAGATAGAATGTCAAAATAAAGTGATCAAGGTGATAAAAGAACTTGAAAGCCAAAAGGAAAGGGAAAAACTTCTGGAAGCATAATTAGAAATAACAAAATAACTCAACAAGAAAAATGAAGAATCGTGGAATATCATTAGGAGTCTTCGAGTACAATTGGAAGAAGTAAAAAATACAAAGAGACAAGACCTCAAGAGAGAAGCCCAACAAAAGCAACAAGAACTTAACACATCCTTTGTAGATATTAATAGGTTCAAAAAATAGATGCAGGAAGAAGGAACTAAAAGAAAGAAAGGAATCTAATCAAAGATACATATTTGCATTTGACCAAAAGAAAAAGGAATTAGAAACATCTTTAGCAGAAATAAGCATGCTTAGGATTGAAAATGAGAAGCAGAAGGAATAGATACATGTTCTCAATAAGGAAGTAGAGAAGACCACTCTTCTCAAGCTACAAGTTGAGGAGGCAGAAAAGAGAAGGGAGATATTGAAAAGATGGTTTCAAGAATATCTTGCTGAAGAGAAAGAATAACTTGATGCAACCTACGATGAGATAAAAAAATGAAGGGATAAAAAAAAGAACACTTACAAGATAAGATAAATGAGGAAGAAAAAGTGAAGGCAATTAAACATAGTAAAGCTCTAGCTAATGAAGGTACAGGCTCCACATATTTGCATGATGATTCTAAGAAGGAAGTTGATCAAAGTGAAAAGACAAAGAAGAAGGTTACAACTATATATAACAAGACCAAAGAAATCAACAGAAAAAGGTGACAATAGACTACAACATTGCCTCCAAAGAAGAATGAAAAATGTTCCATGTATGTTCATTTATTTAATGGTTATTATTTTTAATGTGCTAACTATGCACATATGGCTAGGGATTTTAAAGTTGTTGACAGGTACAATTATCAAGGACCATTGCATCCAAATGAATTAACTAAGCATGCACATTCATTTGATGGTTATTACGTTTGATGTGCCGACAATGGACATATGGATAGGGATTGTGGAATTTTTGATAAGTACAATCATTATCTGGAAAACCCTAGAAGAAATTTTGTAGGATCACGAGACATGTTCCATAATGATTTTTTCAAAAGATAATACGTGCTAGATGGGCCAACCATTGAATGTTTCATGCCATAACTATGGAAATAATGCTCATAATTGCAAATATCAGATGGAATCACCTATGGACAACAATTAAAGATTTAAGTGTCATAACTATGGACACATAGCTCATCACAACAAGTATAAGATGGAATCACCATGAATGAAAATCTTGATGATGAAAATAAGAAGGTTTTGAAAAGAAAACAAGTATGAGACGAACAAGTACAAGATGAGCAAGAAAACCAAGAAGGCAAAAAGCTCTTAGTAGTTATGATTTTAGGATTCATAACAAGTTGTAAGGAATCAAAAGTTGCTTCGATTAATGGTTTGTGTCAAGACGATCTCTTAGATGACTCACTATTATGAACAATTCAACTCATCGACTACTTCAAATTTGAGGAGGAGCAGTCTCTGAAGTAGTATATGGCACAATTCTACGATTGATAGACAGATAGTTTCAACAAGATGGAAGTTTCATCAGAGGTTCATGGGAAGGAGAACATTTGAAGGATTAGAGGTTCACAAAGGAAGGTTTCTCTTCAAGGGAAGCACGTTAAGGAGACAGGTCCACATGGATCATCATTGATAGACTATTACAAGAATCCTTCTTGTTAAGGGGAGCATAGGCAGATAACAGGTCCATATGAAGCAAGATAAGTCTCATGGGGACTAACCTGTTGCCATTGATGTCAAAGGGTGAAATAAAAACTAGAGAAGGCAATTGAAATCTTGATAGAGAGGTAAAGGATGATGTCAAGGGGAGCTATACTCACAAGAGCAGTATGTATGTTGCCATCAATGACAAAGGGGGAGATTGTTGGATGGTGTTGTCATTGATGTCAACTCATGGAGTTGATTGGGTTTGAATTTGACCATATCCACTATTTATTGATGTAAAATTTATAATGAATGCTTCTTAGTAATTTTTGGATTACATCAAGATGGTGGTTACACTATTGGATGGTTGAAAACCAAAGTCCTAGGGTTTGGGTTCCTTTGACTGAGGATGTACCCTAAATTTGCCGAGGGTTCTTGGTAGTTTAAGTGATTGAGTTTAGGTCAGAGATATATTGCATTAGATTCTCCTCAAAAATATGCTTATGCTGATATGTGGTACACCCCAAGATGCTTCCTTGTTTGAAAGATATTCACAATTAAAGTTGGTGACCCTAGTTTTTGGGCTAAAACCCCAAGTGGTAGTGACATGACACCTCTTCCTATGGTTGTCAACATATGACATCATTTATCACTGTAATCTCACCAAAAATAAGTTACATAACCTCAAAAACCAAAGACAATAAATCAATCGTTGACTGAATGCACTCAAGTGTCATCTACAAGCACACCACAAAGGGATTAGTACATTATTTCCTTAAGGATTAAATAAAAAAATTAATAAAAATATTAAAATAAATTGAGAGTAAAAATCATTTTAAAATTCCCTAAAAGTTCCTCCCTAAAAATATAAAAATAAGCCTTATTCCTTACTCATTTTAATTAAGTCCTAATTCCTTTACCATCAGGACACTGACCTCCTAGCTTAAGGCTTAACTCTGTCATTTAATAATGATTATTGAAATATTATTCCCTAATACCCCTCCAACTTACACCTATTTTAGAAGCCCATCCTAATCCCAAACTTGACCTATAAAAGAATACCTTGTGTACTCCTCCAAGTCCATTTTAACTTAACATTCTATCTTGTCTTTAACTCTAAAATTTTTGGCTACCTGAAATAAGACAATGCAAGATCCAGGGCAATGAAAGTCTTGGTTAAATTTTGTTGGTTGTACTCCAAGTATTCATCCTCCACTCGGCCTTCAAGGTATGTTTCCTTTTTGTTGACTATTTGATGATTTGTGCATTCGTTGAGTGTAGGGCTAGCATGCCGGCCTTTTCTTGCATTGAACATTTGTTAAATATTTGTCTAAGGTTTCCATAGTAGCTACATTAGGGAATAAGTGAGGCTCTTTATTTTGTTTGATGGCTCGTGTAGGAAGAGGTAGGCTGGATGCTGAGGTTGTATGATCTAAGACAACATTCCCTATGATTTTTTGAGGTATTCTGTGTTTTTTTTTGTGGCAACCTATGTTGTTATCACAAGCCTTAATCAAAGTCTTTATGAGGCCTATACCATTATTTTCTAGAGCTCAACTAAGATAGAAAAATAAAATTGACTTTGAAGCTGACCTATTAAGAAAAAATATTTAATATTGTGACTTGGCTAGCTTATTATGATAATGGCTTAGCTATGCAAACTTGTTTACTGTGATCTCATGGACAACAAGTGAAATTAACTTTCAATTATTAAGTTAATAAGCATTCTGTGAAGTATAACCTTAACTATTTGTGACATAATAGTATCATTGACCTTGAGTTGATTGTGCTACCTTATTATGGCCTTATGTAATAGCTAAGATAAACCAAATTGATAAATGATGGACAAAAAAACTGGAAAACATAAGTTTGACCTTAAAATGACATGTTTTTGACTTGATGACACCTTGATTGTGACTTTCTTTGACTATTATACTAACATGTAATGAACAACAAGTGATGTTTATTTTGACTCTATTTGGAATTGACATTCACTTTAAGAAAACTAGAAGTATGGTGATACTCCTTTTGACTTCTATTACTTGATGCCTTAACATGATCATGAGACCTTGTTGAACGTAACATTCAATGGGACAATAAGTGTATTGACATTAATTTGATGCTTTGATCTTGTCATGTAACACTGAAATGACTTTACATATTTGACAAACTCTTCAACATCGAATTGACTCATGACTGTTGGTTGTGAGTTGACTTAATATCTAGACACAAACAATATGCTGATTTTTGTGTTGACTTGATTTGATGGTAACTTAACTTTGTCATATCATATTTGTAACCTTGACTTATAGAATAAATTAAGAACATATATTGGTTCAAGGAATACTTTCTCGTTGTCCCATGTCTTGAAAAGTTCATTAGTGAGATTGTCCATGAAAATAAGCAACTCAAAAATTCAATTCAAGCTAAGGAAAGACACATGGAACATAAATGTTATAGTACTAAAAATAAATCTCAGTCTAAAGATACACATCTTATTATGAGGTCATCGATACTGAAAATAGTTATATCTTCTGATGTAGATGGTTCTGCTCTTGATAAGTAATGAATTTATTGTTATCTATGATCAATATTTTTTAAGCTTTCAAGGTATGTGTCTATTTTGATTTATTTTACTAAATTTAAAAAAGGGAAAATAAAAAATCATTGATTTTGTAACAAGCCTATCTTGTTGTCCATATGAATTTCTAATATCAGGGTTGTTAGCTGTAACAAGTCCTCCATATTCACTAGATGATGAATTTAGATTCCAAAATGGGGAATAACTAAGGTATAAAGGAGATAATTCATAAAGGGTAGACCTAGGTCATAAAAGAGAGAAGTCATGCCCTAAATGATTACATTGTACATTTTTCTTATTACATTTATAGGCTTGTTTGTTTGAGAATAGGTTTCTCACAATTTTAATTTAATTATTAATAATTATTAGGTGAATGGTAGAGATTTAACCTTATTGGAATATTCTAGAATAGTCATAATAGTATTCAAATATGAAGGGTTAAGATTTATCTCCAAGGTAATTATGCTCTTTTAATTAATTGATGTCAAATTGTTTAATTAGAGAAACCATCATATCAACTAATTCATATTGGACATGTGTTATTGATAAGGCATGGTATTGGCCCATAGTATTGTAAGAAAAGCTATTTACTTGAGTTAAGATATTCCATGGTAAAGCGGGGATAAAAATTTAAAATAAATATAAAATTTTATGATTCTTTTTTATCTGGGTAATGTGAGATGTTTGAATTCTAGATCTAAGAAGGCATACATACTCTACCCCCTATTTTGAATGCGTGACCTCTTAAGATGAAACACATGATCTTAACCATTAGGCCCTATGACCTCTTAGGAGGAAACACATGCTCTTAACCATTAGGCCCACTCAAGCTATATGGGGCATGTAGTTTTGTTGAGTTGTTTCTTGTTATATGGTATTGATGAGAAATACAACATCAAACCATGGGTAATGACAATGTAACCTTTGATATTTTTAGTAGACACCACTTTATGTATAAATACAAAATTGTTCTCAAAATGACAATGAATCTACTCTACAGTGGATATTCATAGCATGAAAATATATTTGCATATGTCAAGTACATAATCTATGGTATAGTGAAAAGGAATAATCTTATAAATCATATAGTGGTCTAGAATAAATTATAGTTGTTTGGAAAATGAAAGGATGAAAGTTTGGAGAACAGTTTCGTCTAAGGAATATATTCTTTTAACTATGAATTTTCTTTCTTGCCTTGTAGTATAAACTTATAGTTGTTCAATATTGTATAAAAACTCAAAAAAGATTAAGAAAATGTATCCAAAACTACGAAAAAAAGAGTAAGGAGAAGCAAGAAGCAAAAAGCAATCAAAATTATTTTTATACTTCAAACTCTACAAGGTAAAGTGTGCATGTTATTTTGACAAGAAAACTCTATACTAAAAAATTTAAACACACAAATCGAATAACCAAAATGAGATAGATTATCTCACTCCCCATATGATTAACAAATAGAGATAAACACACGTGTAATTCACTATAAAATGTATTTTCAAATATTTAAAGTCTTTAGTATTAAAGTAGCTTCAAAATATTTTAAATTATCAATATTATAAAAAAGTATACATTTTTAGTAGAAATTTACATACTAGCATAATTATATAAATTAAATGGCTAGTAAATGTTAATAATCATCAATCCCTAATAAACATCAAAACATTTATTTCATTATAAATCTCACGTTGCTAAAATTTAAAAAATTATGGAACTAACTATATTATTACTATAGGTTAAACATATATCAAATTATGAAACTAACTATATTATTATTATAAGTTAAACATATATTCATTTCAGAAAACATGGAAGAAGATTTGTATCCATGAAGATTTATATCCACTTCATTAAGGAGTTTCTTAATCTATAAATAGTGTATCTTACAATACCATAGGCCAGAGCCATGACTTCTCAATATCACATGCCGAAAAAACCATAACTCATTTCATATGAAACTTGCTCATATGATATTTTGTTAACTAATCAGTTTAACTAAAATGACAAAAAAAAGCATAACTACCTTGGGCATAAATCTAAGTCTTTGATTTGTGTATACTGCTAAAAACGTTATAGAATATTTAATGGTCCTACCATAAATCTAGTAATAATAAATAGTTAGATTAAAATTTTGGAATCCCTATTCTATTAAAAAAAAAATATCCATTAATTAAGTTGAATTCATCTTATCTCTAGTTATAGAATATTTAATGGTCCTACCACAAATCTAATAATAATACATAATTATATTAAAATTTTGGAATCCCTATTCTATTTTAAAAGAAACATGTTTATCCAAATAATTAAGTTTGACCTCATCTTAACTTTGAGTTACTGATCACATTCGAAATGGGTGAAAATATAATTTCATATAAGAACCTTGTGATTTTCAAATCAAAAAATGCAAGTCAAACTTACAAGTAAACATATTACTATTGGAACCTAGATGAAGACATGCTATATATCTTATTGAAAATTGAAACCTAAATGAATACATGCTATATATATTATTGAATACATAGAGATGGAATAAATAGAGAAATGTAACATTCGGTCACTTCCAGTAAGCTTGAAACATTATTTTTTGATAGTAGAAATCATGGGATGAGAAAGAGCATACACTAGATTACATAAAGTATCTGCTACCAAGAAAGACATGTAACATATAACTTCAAATAGAAAAACTTATGATTTTCAATTTAAAAAACAAAACTTAAAGAGTAATTCAATTTTATTGGTATTGAAGCTAAATCAAGATGGTCAATTGTATTGAATACATTAAAATAGAAATAAATAAATATAATGAGCTCTCTTTATCTATGATCATTGCTTCTCTGGTTAACCTTGTAATATTAATTGAATAGCTGATAGCCAAAAGAAGAGGACCAGAAAATGCCTACATGAACATTACATAAAGGACTATTTACTTAGTATCAAAGATTTCATCTTAAATTCAAATTAAAATTCAAGGCTGAACATTCCAAATTTGGACTGACATGGATAAATGACATGGATGTGAAGAGAATTTCTTAAAAAGAATCTCAATATTTTTCATTAAGAAAACCCAACCGATCACAAATTTTTTGAGATACAAAAGGGATGGAATCTTTATGTTGTTTTGAAATAGATAAGGTTGTTGCGTTGTGCATATATATGGTTACTTTTAGATGAATAGTTCTAAGTTATTTTGTTCACATCCTCCTCTTCTATCATCTGTATTTGCAACAAATATTTTTGTATTTTAATTTGGTAAGTGTTTTCTATGGTGTATGTCAATGTTTGTGTGGTTGTGAGTCTATGTGGGTTCCTCGATTTATGTCTATATTGTCTCTATGTTGTGTGTTTGTAACCTATACATTTTGATGGCGAAGAGAAATAGGATGAATGAAGAGTCGATTTGTTTCATCATTTGCAATTGTAAGGAATTTCATTGTATTTTCAGTGAAAGTGTTTCCTCTTATGTAGGATATTTCATTGTATTTGCAGTAAAAGGGATTCCTATTGTCGACGTCGATGTCTATGTCTAAGTGACTGTGACTCTATGACTGTTGTTCTTGTGAGTTTTTTTGTTTTGTCTATATGAATGTACCTTGTAGCCTTTGATAAATAAGACAAGATTTGAATTTGACAAAGAGGATCAACGAGAAAGGATGCACGGATGAATTAAAGTCGATGTTATGAAGTGAGCTATTTATAGTGGAGAGGAGGGAATGAGAGAGATGTAACAGTGATATTTATTACAGTCATAAAAATTATTTTTCTTGTATTTATTTTATATTCATATTCATGATGTATTCTTCAATTTTGGTTGCATATATTAGAGTAGAGTTTTCAATATTCTTGTCCTTTATTTCACTACCTGCCTGACCTAATTTTAGTTTTTTTAAATCTTTAGGGTCTGGTATTGCTTCCTCAATCTCATTAATAGATTATGTCTACTATTTCCTTGAATCTTTTTGCTCCCTTCTTGGTTCAGTCCCTAATTGCATTAATTACTTACTAATAATATTTTTATATGTTTTCTTCTCTAGTCTTGGTACCCAATTCCATTAATCTTATTTCAATTTTCTTTGTCATAAAGCCTCGAAAAGATATGTAGTTCTTGCTCTCCCACAATATCTGAATTGTTTTCCCAATTTAAGCCTTGAAAATGTGAAAAAATGTCTAAAAGTCAATCTCTCAAAGTTTGGTCAAGTTTTTTGTAGGCAAATACATAACAATCTATATCATTCCCTATTTCATCCATCTAGTTTTTTTCTCTCTTCCAACCCTGTAATATAAGATTCTTGTGTTCTTTCTTCCGAACTGATGAATCCTTCTACCACCTTCAGAAGCTTTGAGACTCCTTCACATGGTTTCTTCTCACTATCATCATCCAGTGTTTTCTTGAAAAGATCCAATGCCTCTTCTTCGGGAAGACTTTAATAGGGTAAAATTATCTTTTTAATACACTTATTCTCAGTGCATCTTTATCACTTATAGTGAGAAACAACCTCAATATTATCACATTTCCCATATTTCTATTGAGAAGTTGTTGAAGTGCATCTTGGCCTTCTTCAACTTTATTTGGAAGTAAAGTTACATTGCCTATATAAATAAAAACTACCTTTGTCTCTAAGATGCTCTCAATTTGCTGTTGTCCCTCCTCATACCTTCTAAAGTATTTTGGTTCTCCCTTCTCAAATCTCTTATTATTATTGTTTGCATCTTCAATATATCTAATGTTGATGAAATATTGTTAAAAAATATAAGAAAATAAAATCTACATTCTTATCTGTTTGCATCAAAAAGGCGTGCACACATAACATCGGCAAGGGTAGTTTTTCCCATGACACCAAACCTGTAGCACCTTGGAGATTCGCGACGCGGGGGCACTGGGCGCCCAGGCACGTGCGCACCCCGGGTAGGCGTGCACGACGGCACGATGACGGGGTGCGGGGCGCCATCGTAAAAAATGTGACGATATGCTGAATGCAGATGTGACGAAAGAAGCAAGTAACTTACGACACTTGGGAATACGACCGAGCGTTAAACGAATTTATATGGTGTGTTGGAGGAGAATTGCGTGAGGGCAAGGCCAACAACTGTGAGGAAGGTTCAGGGCGCGTTTGTGATGGATTTGGGGGTCGGCCAAGGGGCGACCACCCCCACACATAACCGTGTTGGAAGCCTATATAAGTACGAACGGTGGAGCTCATTTGCATCAACGCAAATTGCATAGCTCTTATGATCTTCGAACAAGAGACAAGGAGAAGTGCGCAGAAGTGCAGGAGTGCGCATCTCTCATGTGCACTACTTGAGGAAGGCTGTGACTTGTTATTTCTTGCAAACGGTCGAAGGTTGGCAAGGCGTGCCAGGAGTTGGTTGTAGATTTTGTGTAGGACTTGGGTAAAGGTGTTAGGTGGCTTGGGTGAGCACCGCCCTTCATGCAAGAGGTGCACAAGATGTTGTAAAGGCAGATTGGCCTCCCATTGTAAATTTGACTAAGTGTTGGGTTGGAGATTTTCCAAGCACACCTGTATTGTAAAAACTGATATTCTTAATAAACGGTTGGGTAGAATCACATTACGCGGAGTTGCCCCTCCCCTTTATACTTGTTGCAATTGTTTATGTTCTTGTTTAATAATTGCGATGGTTAATGAATGAGTATGGGCTTCATTAAGTATAAAGGATAAACATGTTTTACTTGGTTGCGAAAAACAAACTAAGTACCGGTTGTGAATTAGGCATAGTCCGCACACATTAGTATTGTTAAAAAGAAAGTGTGAGGTGGTGCCACACCTCGCTGGCACGGTTGGAAGACCACCGTATGCTTGGGGGCATGATAGTTGGTATCAGAGCTAGTTTAAAGACTTGGAGGAGTCTTACAAGACTAGTTTGAGTAGGGTTGCTCGTAACGGTGAAGAGTCAGGGATGTCTATCTTGCAAGAAATGGGTTTTGCAACCTTCAAGGACTTTGAAGGGAGTCTACTTGAGGAATCAAGAGAGGTTGAACAAAGGCTTGCAGAATGGGACAAGGTTATGTTCAAAGCAAGGGATGCTCTTCGTGCCTTGGTTAAGGAAGGAATTTCTGATGGAAATAGGGACAAAGCCTATCGACTTGTGAAGGAAGTGGACTTGTTTGAAGCAGAATCCAAGGAATTGAAGATAATGCATGAATTGATTCAGAAGAAGTGGGAAGTGCTAACTCTTGAGAAGAAGCATTCCATATTTTTGGCTCACAAGGAGAAAGCTGTAGAATGTGATAAGGAAGAGGAATCCTTGATAGTTGAAGATGTTGCACACATGACTGTGATGGAGGATGAACTTGAGTTTGATCAAGTTGGACCGGGATCGGGCATTTTGCAGACATGTATGGATGAGGGTACTCTTATGGAGGAACCTCATGATTATCATGATGATGTTGATGATGTAAGTACTATTGATACATATGTTTCATTTGAGCATTTGGTAGGTGGACCGTGTGTAGGGAAGGGAAACGCCAGTTTGCCGATGTTAGGGAGAATCTTACCATGGATGTTTATGATGAGACCTTATATGGAGAAACAAGGATTTTTGATTGTTGCAGGACTTGGTGGAGTTGTTTGTGACCTTAAGATAGAAGGTACAAAGGCCGGTGACAAGGGTGGAACTTGATGATCTTGTGGAGGATTGGGTTGTGCTTTAGCCACATGGCTAAGTGCCTGGCGTGACTCATGGACAGTTTGAAGGGCACACTCTTGGGTGGACTTCTCATGGCCGAGACCAAGAGATAGTCTTGGTGGACACTTAGGTGGAGGAGCTATGATGGAGGAAACTCATGACATGATGATATGATTGGGTGACCGAGTTCACTAGACCGAAGATTGCAGCTTGGATAGGGATGACCGATTGTTGTTATGGGACTACTTGGTTGGACTACATGACAACTTAGTCATGGACATCAGGTTGGAGACATGGAGCATGGCAGTCTAATGCAGGGACATATTGTGGGTGCACTTGTAGAGATGTCACTTATGGGCATCCAATGAGGTGTACCAAGGCATGGATGTTGGGCAGATGGATTTGCTTATGTGACATGGAGACTTATTACTTATGAGCCTATGGAGAGGT
>APFE030740546.1:0-10724 GCA_000404065.3 Pinus taeda | reverse complement strand
TTGGTTGGACTACATGGGAAACTTAGTCATGGACATCAGGTTGGAGACATGGAGCATGGCAGTCTTATGCAGGGACATATTGTGGGTGCACTTGTGGAGATGTCACTTATGGGCATCCAATGAGGCACCAGGCATGGATGTTGAGCAGATGCATTTGCTTATGTGACATGGAGACTTATACTTATTAGCCTATGGGGAGGTTGTACACTCTTGTGCAACAAAGCCATGGACTTGGATGGAGTTGTGAGCAGTCTATGGGGCATTCTTACTACATGTAGAGCTAAGGCATCTTGCCGAGACCTTTGGGTGGAGACTTGTATGCTTGCTGAGATGTTGGTTTGGGATGGCTTCTGGAGCTCATGATGACATGAGATTATTGTGACTTCTAGGGGACTTCATACATGGTGGACTTAGAGGATCTGATGCATTGGGAAGCTGAGGTCAGAGGCTCTGGTGCAGGATGGGGTGCACACTTTCAAATTCCATGTATGGGCATGGCTTGAAAGAGTGACTTGATGTGGAGGATCGGTATGAGACACTTTGAGGTGATTGAGTTACAATGATGATGATACCTTGGTGGCTACACTTGGGTATGGGTTGAGCTGATACTCAACTACTTTTACGCATGAGAGCTGATTGATATTTGATCATGGGCAGCACATGGATACATGAGGAAGGTGTTCCCTTGAGGCACTTGACTTGATGGAGATGGGTGTTCTCTTAGGGCACTTGGATGACTTGAGGGATGGCACATTGTAGATGTGATGGAGGTAGCTTCATGGACATGGATGTGGCAAACCGAGAGTTGGAGTTGATGAGATGGTCACTTCATATTGAGGAGGCACACTTATGGATGATGTTGGGATTGATGTGGCTGATTTCATGTAGCACATTAGTACCAAACATCATGGACATGTTGCAGATGAGATGAGGACTACTCCATGGACCTGAGCATGATTACTTATGAGGATGGATTCTTGATCGAGTTCAAGGTGTGACAAGGATGCTTTGAGGAACAATTGATGGTGGCATGAGGATGTTCACTCTCATTGTTTGAGCGTGATAGTTGGACTAATCACCTGACTAGTTCAGACATGGGGGCATGCTGTGAGCAGAGATATGTTAGCATTATGCTGGATTATCATGGCAGAGTTCACATGGGAACGACACATGATGAGGTCGACACTATATGTTGCAATGAGCATGTAGCTTGAGATGGAGGGACCAGCCTTCCACGATGGAGCAACATGTGGAGATTGTGACATGATGGTTCATTGTCATGGATTGAGAGGACTTCTGATTGTTGAGATGAGATGTTGGCACATGGTTGAGGTGTGTTAACACTTGTTGACATATCATGGGCAATTTGCACATGATGGAGATGATGCACATGATGGAGTGGGCACTTTGTTGCAGTGGACATGTAGCTTCATGTTGAAAGGATCAGCCTTTCACGGTGGGGAGCAGCATGGAGAGATTGTGGCAGGTGGCCGGTGGTCATGGACATCTATGACATACTTTGGTATGGACTATCGTGGTGGTAGTTGGTCACCTAGATGAGACATGGTGGAGATGGAGGCCTACATATGTTGCAGGGTGTTTGCCATATGTGAGGGGAGTCGACATCATGGATTCATGCTTGGAGGAGGGTACGTGTCGAGGATGACAACGACTTCAGGTGGAGGAGGATGTAACGCCTTGGAGATTCGCGACGGGCAGGCGCCGGGCGCCTGGGCGCGCGTGCACCCTGGGCGGGCGTGCACGACGGCACGACGACAGGGCGCGGGGCGCCATCACAGAAAATGCGACGATATGATGAACGCGGATGCGACGAAAGAGGCAAGAAACTTATGACACTTTGGAATATGACCGAGCGTTAAACGAATTTATATGGTGCATTGGAGGAGACTTGCGTGAGGGCAAGGCCGACAACCGTGAGGAAGGTTCATGGCGCGTTTGTGATGGATTTGGGGGTCGGACAAGGGACAACCACCCCCACACATAACCATGTTGGAAGCCTATATACGTACGAACGATGGAGCTCATTTGCATCAACGCAACTCACATAGCTCTTCTGATCTTCACACAAGAGACAAGGAGAAGTGTGCAGAAGCGCAGGAGTGTGCATCTCTCATGCGCACTACTTGAGGAAGGTTGTGACATATTACTTCTTGTAAATGGTCGAAGGTTGGCAAGGCATGCAAGGAGTTGGTTGCAGATTTTTTGTAGGACTTGGGTAAGGGTGTTAGGTGGTTCGGGTGAGCACCACCCTTCGTGCAAGAGGTGCACAAGATGTTGTAAAGGCAGATTGGCCTCTCATTGTAAATTTGACTAAGTGTTGGCTTGGAGATTTGCCAAGCACACTTGTATTGTAAAAAATTATATTCTTAATAAATGGTTGGGCAGACTCACATTACGGGGAGTTGCCCCTCCCCTTTATACTTGTTGCAATTGTTGATGTTCTTGTTTTATAATTGCGATGGTTAATGAATGAGTATGGGCTTCATTAAGTATAAAGGATAAACATGTTTGACTTGGTTGCGAAAAACAAACTAAGTACCGGTTGTGAATTAGGCGTAGTCCGCACACATTAGTATTGTTAAAAAGAAAGTGTCAGGTGGTGCTGCACCTCGCCAGCACGGTTGGAAGACCACCATAGGCTTGGGGGCATGACAAAACCTATGCAATATTACTGCTACAACATTTTTTGCATTTCCCATTTCTAGCCGCTTAATAACTTTTTTCAATGGAACTTCAATTCCAACTATTCTAACAATAATTAAACTTAAAAAGCATCACAAACTTTGATAAATTCCAATGCAAGAAAATTATTTAAAATAAAATTTTTGTTCTCCAAATTTACCTGCTCCTTTAAGGTGATGTGGATAGTGTAGCTCCTCTTATTTGGTTAACGACCGTATTGACCTAGGTAATGCCTGTATTGATGTGTTTAATGCTGATTTTCATGTGGTCAGTGGCATCGTACTGAGATAATCTGAATTCTCATTGCATATGGGTGTTTGTTTCATAAGACGTGGGAGTCATAACTCTTTTTCACTTTGTCCAATTGATCATAATGTAAGAAATAGGAGCGATATATGCAATTTCTCTATACTAATGTCTATATGCCATTATCTCCTGTCTAATAGGATGTGTTTTTGATTCACCATTGATTTTATAATTAATATATTCTAACCATTTTTATATCATTATACATTTTAAACATGAATTTTTGAACTCTTATATCATTACTTATTTTAATTTGTATATAAATATTTTGTTATGTTTATTTCTTATTTTCTTTTTTTAATATTTGATTTCTTATTTTCAAATTAATTATTCAATAAGTACTTATATTAAATTATTTTATATATCGAAAATTCAATTAATAATGATTGTTTTGTCGTATTTGATTTTATATCATTTATATTTATATGGCTATTAGTGAATGATTTTTTTACTTAATTATTATACTCAAATTGTTTAGTTATATCTCTGTTTGTATAATTATTTATTGATTTGAATTTATATAATAATGAAAGGAATATTTTTGTGAATTTAATTTTTTGATCTATAAATTGTTGATAATGGGAAAGGATATATTTGTATTATTTTATTATATGTAATTATTTATCTTTTGGAAATTGGATGATATAAAATAATTTATTCATGAGTAGAATTGTTTTATTTTTATAAGATATGTTAAATCGATGTGCATGTTTATAAAAATGTGAAAAGACGCATATTTTTTTTAAATGTACCCATAAATTGTATTTTTTTTATAATATGATATATTTGTTAGATGAGATGACATTGATATTTATGTAGAGACCTTGTTTTTTTATTTATAATGATATATATATGTTGGTGTATTTTATGTGTTTTTTTCAATGAAAGCAAATTTTTTTTGTTTATGTGATATGATGGTTCTGCTTTTGCTAATTAGATAATATGATTTCTTTGAAAGATAATATGATGTTGGCATTGTTTGCACATTTAATGTGTATATGTTTATGTATGTATTTCTCTTATTGTTTGTTAGATGATATAATGATTGATTTTCTTAGATAATATGATGATTATTGATTTCTAATTAATAAGATGTTTTTGTTTGCTACATGATATGGATTGTATTTGTTAAATGATATGACTATGATAATGATGATTATCTTTTTGTTCTTTAAAATGGTTTTCTTTAGGTTGTTTCATGACATGATGGTGATAATGAGAGAGAGAGAGAGAGAGAGAGAGAGAGAGAGAGAGAGAGAGAGAGACATGGCTGGGGAGGAGGGGGAGAGAGAGAGACAGAGAGTAATGGGTGTGAGAGAGTGATCTAGGTGAATCTCCAGACACCAAGGGCATGAAAAAGGATCAAAATTTAAAGTGATAGAAAGTTGATTAACTTTGCACCAAATCTAAGTGCTCATCACCCTAATTCCAACCGTGTGAAAAACACTCCAATATGAGTACATATGAAGAAGATAGTAGCAGTCAGAGTTGTGAGTTGACTTACCCATGTGGTAGGCTTAAGGAGGACACAATTTGGCAAGAATATGACACCAGAATCTGGCTAATTTTCTGAGCAAAATTGTAGGTTTGTTAATTTGTCTTCTATTGCCTAAGGTTTTGGAAAATTCCAAATGGGTGGTGGTTATTTATTTTTTATTATATATATATATATATATAATAATAATATATATATATTAATATATAGATATATATGTATGTATATATATATACGGGGCAGGCAGCCATGACCTTGCCACCCCCAGAACCATTGTAGCCAAATAACATTGAATTGGAGTGGGCTGCCATGACCCCGACACCCCTAGAGTCCACCAAACAACATATTAAATATGGTGAGAGTGCGGGGTGTCAACTCCGCTGCCCTCTCCACCTCACCATTATAACATAACTGACGGTGGGAATGTGGCGCGTGCCACCAAAATAGTGGACCCACCGCCCAACGGTCAAATAAAGAAAACATATGTATGTTAATTTGGGAGGGGCAGATTTGATCCCCAGACCCCTCCTCAACCAAATGCCATGTTTTCCAATGTGCCCAACCAGCTCATTGGGTAATCCACCGACCAAAGAGTAGATCACCCTTTTTGCACAGTGTGCCAGGGAGGAGAGAGTGTGCACATATTTCAAGGTGGATGAATTGCAGGTGGCAGAACTATGAGCAGGCTCATGACAGGGGGCGGACCCTTTCCTGAGCACATTTTCCACGGGCTCAGTTTTGGTCCCTTGTTAGAATTAGGCAAGTTTTATATCAACTTTTCACCTCTCGATGACAGGAACTCAGTGGTGACTCCAGCTTATGAAACAAAACTCTCCATTTTTAAGCCATTTTCCACATTGGAGGTATATGACTCCTTTTTGTAAATGTTGATTGTACTCTTCTTTATCATGCCACTTAATGAATGAAGGCCTCCCCATTGATTGATCAGGGCCTGGAGACGTAGTCCAAATTAAACGAACTCCTTTAACAGTATCTTATCTTTCTTCATTCTTTTATGTGTTTCTCCTCTTCTCTCATGCACACATTAAATTTCTATGGTTAATTTGCAATTTAGCCATGTAATTGTTTAATACAACTAAAAGCAACAAACCTTGGATCAAGTGGTATCAGAGCAAGTCTTTGTAGATGTGAATTGCATGTTTGTATGCAAACAAGAAATAGGCTCTGAAGAGGCAAAGGGAAACTAAAGCCTTTCCATCCCGAAAAGAGGCGTGCACATCGAAGGAGAAACATGGTAGATGAAGAGGCTCATCGTGAAGAGGAGCACAATTTTCACAAAACCTTCTATACAATGGCAAAAAACGTCTGTCAATTGCTTTCAAGGCTACAGAAAGAAAAAGAGAGAAACCCAGAAGATCAAGGTTCAGTGCATGGAAATGGTGGAGAAGAACCCCCTCCTTCTCCTTCCACGAGTGAAAGTTCTTCTTCCTCTCATCACCATCATCATAGAAATTCAAGGGATGCATCTAAGGAACATTTCTTTAAATTAGATGTCAAATTTGATCTTCCCATGTATAACGGTCAAAGTAATGCAGAAAAGCTTAGTAACTAGATTAGGCAGATTGAAATGTATTATAGGATTCAGTAGATCGAAGAGGTTGAGGAAAAGATTCAGCTAGCCTCTCTTCGGCTGAGTGGCACCACTCTTGTCTGGTGGGAGAGAAAATTATGAAGCAGTAAGAATGTGGGTAATCTTCTTTCTTCATGACCTAGTTTCATTTTTGCATTAAAGGAACAATTTTATCCCTTGGGTTATAAACAAAAAGCCTTAATGGATTGGCAATACTTAAGGCAAGGCAGAGGTTAAGATGTTCAAAGCTTTACAGAGGAGTTTAGAAAACAAGAACTTAATTTGGGCATTGCACTTGACTCACCCAAAGCAGTAACTAAGTATATTTGATCATTACATAGTTACATTAGACATTCATTATTATTTTTTGAACCAACTACTATTGACTCGGCTAGTGTAAAGGTCATTCATCTTGAGAATAGGGGAAAAAATGAAAGAGATGATCATTTCAAGAAACCACCTTTCAAACCTCCAAATGGAAAACACAAAGTGAAAGGAAAGGGAAAGGAGACGAGGGTGGCATCAACCAAGAAAGATAAAGGAGAAAGGCCTTATTAAATTCATTGCAAAAAGGAAGGTCATGACGAAAATCATTGTTGGAAATTGTACCCAGAAAATAGAACAAAGAAATATGGAGGAAAAGGAAAGCAGAAGACAATGCAACTGTGTAGCAAGACCTTGGATCCAATTCTGGAGATGACGAATTGATCACAACAATAGGAAAAAAAGGTACTCTTACACCTCATGTTAATTCATAATCACATGAAGGCACTAGTTCAATAGATGAGTATCTTCCTAATGAACAAAAGGGAATTGAGTTATTTCATATTAGAGTTGTCATAAATCATACAAAAGTGGAAACTCTATTTGATACTGGATCCCAAGAAAATTTAATTTCAGAGTCCTTGGTAAAGAAGCTAGGGTTAGAAACCAAACCACATCCAAAACCTTACCCGCTTGGATGGATACATGATAAAGCAAAGTTGAATGTAACTAAGCAGTGCAAGGTAAAATTTGTGATCGCTTATAAGTTAGTGGATGAGGTGGAACTTAATGTGATACCATTGGATATTTGTGGCATGGTGTTAGGGAGTCTATATCTATATGATAGAAAAGCAATCTTCTTCCGTCATGAAAAAAATACCAAATCAAAAAAGATGGGGTAGAATATATTGCAAGGGCTCATCAAACTAAAATCAATGCCAACCTTGTAAGTGTAGGAAAAATGAAGAGGCTGGTGAATTCCAATAAGGATTGCATGCTTATGGTTGTAAGGGGGAAAGATGCAGAATTATCTGATGCTCTCCATGGTTGTGATCATGTGAATAAAAAGGAATTATGTGAATTAATTTCTAACTATGATGAGATGTTTTAGGAACCAAGGGGATTACCTCCAAAGAGTGAAATCCAACATGATATCCATTTGCAACATGATGCTCCTTTACCAAATATTGGCATGTATAGGATGTCGATTATTGAGATGGAGTAGATCAAAAAGTAGGTGCAAGAATTATTGAACCAAGGGGTCATTAGACCGAGCACTTCTCTATGTGGCTCACCAATTGGCTTAGTGCCAAAGAAAGATGGCACATGGAGGATGTGTGTGGATTACTAAGCACTGAACAAAACCACGATGAAAACTCGTAACCCTCTCCCACAGATTGATGACTTACTAGATCAATTAAAGAATGCTATCTATTTCACCAAATTGGATTTGTGTAGTAGTTATGACCAGGTCCAAATTGCAGTGCAGGATGTGTGGAAAACTACCTTCAAGAACAAACAGGGGTTGTTCGAATGGATGGTGATGCCACTCAGACATTGCAATGCTCCAACCACTTTCATGATGGTCATGAATGATATATTTAGGCATTTCATTAATGAATTTTTTCTTGTATATTTAGAGGATATTCTTGTCTTTAGTAAAAGTTGGAATGAATATGTATGCCATGTGAAGAAAGTGCTTGATGTATTGAAAAAAGAAAAACTCTATGTAAAATTGTCAAAGTGTGAGTTTGGGAAAACCTCTTTGGTTTACCTAGGTTATATTATTGATCATGTTCAATTAAAAATTGATCCTTTTGAAGTTGAAGCAATTGTAAATTGGCCTAGGCCTACTATTGTAACCGAGGTTCGTAGCTTTTTGGGTGAAGTACAGTATTGGAGGATATTTATTGCCAATTTCTCTATTCTTGCAACACCTTTACACACAATGAAAAGAGTAAAGCAAGTCTTTCAATGGGGAGGAAAGTAGCAGAAGTCCTTCGAAGTATTGAAAGAAAATATCAGCACCACATTGGTCTTGGCCTTACCAGATCTCCGACAACAATTCGAGATCAAGATATATGCCAATGGATATGTGATAAAAGCTGCACTGATGCAAAAAAAGAAGTTGATATGTTACCATTTAGAGAAATTCTCTCAGGTTGTGATAAACTATCCCACTTATGACAAGGAGTTATATGCCTTTGTCCAAAGTGTGAAAAAGTGGAAACACTACCTCACCGGCAAGGATACCATCATCCATATGGATCAACAGCCCTTGCATTATATTCAATCACAAACCAAGTTTCAACATGCTTGTCATTTTATGTGGATGGGTTTTCTTTAGCAGTTTCATCTGGTAATAAAGTATAAGAAGGGCACTAGTGACAAAGTGGCTGATATGTTATCTCACCCTCGTATTTTTGCTTTTGTTATTTTGCATAATGCTTTTTTATCTTTTGAAAGTTATGTTGAACAATATGCTAAAAATGACGACTTTAAGGAGATTTAAGCAAAACTAACCCATGGTTCACAGGTGGACAACTATAATTTGCAGGGGAAACTATTGTATCACCTTGGTAAATTATGCATACCCATAGGGGAAAGGGTACATGTAATCCAGGAGGCCCACACCTCCCTTGTGTTTGGTCATTTTGGTGTTGAAACAAGTTTGTGACATGTAAAAATATTTTTCTTTTGGCCTCATATGAAGAACATTGTGACTCGCTATGTAAAGGGATGTGTGATGTGTTCTGTTTCAAAGCCCTCTAATATAAAACTTGGGCTCTACGCACCACTCCCTAGTCTGAGTCATTCGTGGGAAAGTGTGTCGATGGATTTTTGTAGGAGGTTTGCCTTTGTCTAGAAAAGGTCACGACTATTTGTATGTATTCGTTGACCATTTTAGAAAGATGTGTATTTTAATACCTTGTAAAAAGAAAATCAATATAGAGAAGACTTCTTATCTTTTCTTCCAGCATGTTTGGATCCATTTTGGGTTGCCCACATCGATTGTGTCAAATCAGGACTCTCACTTTCTCAGAGAGTTTTGGACCAGCTTGTGGAAGACGATGGACACCAAGTTGAAAAGAAGCATGACATTTCATCCACATATTGATGGACAGAGAGAGGTTGTCAACCGCAATGTGGTACACTTGTTGTGAGGCTAGTATGGAAAACATCCTAAGTTGTATGATGAGCATACGCCATTGTGAAACATTCCTACGATCGAGCAATACACTCATCTATGCATCATTTACCATTTGAGACATGTTTTGGCTACCTACAGAAAGATCCTTTTGATATGGTCTTTGGAAGGAAGATGAATCCATTGGACGTGATGATAGGGACAAAGCACAACATTTCATTCAACGGATCGAGTTGATTCACTAATAAGTACATGAGTAGTTCAAGAAAAGTCAAGCCCAGCACAAGGCTCGACATGACAAACACCAAGTCGACCATCAATTTCAAGTGGGTGACAAAGTGTGGTTTCATATCAAGAAGGAAGGAATGAAGGGAGAAGGTAAGAAGCTGCAACCAATTCGGTATGGTCCATTCACCATCTTGGATAAGATTGGAAACAATTCCTTTTGTCTCAATTTTCTGTCATATATGCAAATGTACTCCATAGTGAAGGTGGAAAACTTAAAGCTTTATGAGCCATCATTGATTGTGGACACTGAAGAGGTGGGATCAATTCCTATAGTTGATGATTTTTCACTAGAGTATCTCGAAAAATTGCTGGAAGATATCATCCTTGATAGAAGGACCAGGACTTCACGATGGGGAGATGTGGAACACCTTCGAGTTGGTTTCAAAGGATGCACCCTAGCAAGGAAAAAGGGCTGGAAAAAGAAAGAGTGAAGGAAAAATTACCTCACTTTCCAATTGAATGATAAGGATTTTAGTGGTCCAAAAGCTCCTCAATGGCAAGGATTGATC
The DNA here is from genome assembly GCA_000404065.3 of Pinus taeda. Classification (NCBI taxonomy): domain Eukaryota; kingdom Viridiplantae; phylum Streptophyta; class Pinopsida; order Pinales; family Pinaceae; genus Pinus; species Pinus taeda. Next base: position 420 of record APFE030740546.1, on the reverse strand, counting down.
TAGGTGGATATCTAGACATCAGAGGCATGAAAAAGGCTCAAAATTCAAATTAGTAGAAAGTGGATTAACTTGGCATCAAATCGAGGTGCTCATGACCCTCGTTCCAATGGTGTGAACAACACTCCAATCTAAGTCCATACGGAGAAGATAGAAGCAGTCAAAGTTGTGGGTTGACTTACCCAAGTGGCAGGCTTAAGGAAGATACAATTTGGCAAGAATCTAGCACTGGAATTTGACCAGTTCTCAAGGCAAAATTGCGGTTCCATTAATCTGTGTTTTATCGCCAAAGGTTTTGGAAAATTCCAAATGGGAGAGAGGAGGATAAGGAGAGGAGCGTATAGAGAGAGAGTTGGGGGGAGAGAGAGGAAGAGGGAGAGGGAGAGGGGGAGCAAGAGAGGGCGGGGAGAGAGTTAGATAGGG
>APFE030740541.1:0-13879 GCA_000404065.3 Pinus taeda | reverse complement strand
CTTGTTTACAAATTCATCCTCCCTTATTCATTATGGGTTTACTTTAAATGGGCTAGTTGATTTATCTTGGATTGGGCTACTTCTAATAATACAAGGATACGGTCAGAATCCTCCTTAGAGGTGGCCCATTGTTGAATTATAATGAATTTTCAAAGGAATGCTTCAAAACTTAAAAATCAATGTAAATTTTTTCCAATGCGAACCTCTCATGTTCTCTTAATTCTTGAAGTTGGAGATAGTTTTGCAAGTTCGATATCCAGTACGCCCACTTCCACAAATTTTTTTATGAAACATCTAGGTAGACAATCCATTTGTGCATCTAGTTCCAAAATTTCTAATGCTTCTAGAGTAAAATTTAAGCTTCACCACCACAACTAAACCATTTTATATCCCTTCAATTTGGAAAATCTTGTCTTAATATTACACCCTATCCAAATAGGATCCATAAATATTTAGAAGAGTAACTTCTTTACCAAGGTCTAGAGAGGATATTGATGTCTTTAGACCTATTGATAAAGTGCATGAATTATTATGGGGAAAATAACTTTTACTCCACATAGTAATTTCCTCCTAATATCCATATAACATTAATAAAACTAAATAACATTAATAATATTTCTCCAATGAACCCTTATTTTGAAGCTTAAATACCATTTCCAACATTTTCATAGTAATGGATTTTCAAAGGTTCGTTTGTATGATTTAGAGGAAATGCATTTGTAGAGACATCATGTGACACTACTAATATCCTATCCAATTTTTGGCTTTGAACTAAAGTATCAAGATCTTTAAATCACACTAATTATAGATCTTAGGTGGAATGGTGTCCTTACATTTATGAACCTCGAGAAATATTATGACATGTCCTATCGTCCCCACTAAGAAAGTACATCATCTTAATTGCATTTGATGGATAATGATTTTTCCATTTCTTCAATAGTGACCATGGTCTCATCTTCTAATGGATTTATTTCCAAGTGGTAGGTACACCATGGTTCTAACAAGGCTCCAAATGTGATGATCACTAGACTAGACCATATATTCTAGCCTTCCAATGAATCATTTGTAAAGTATACAAATTCCTCTATCATTCAAATCGAGGAATTCCAACCTCCTCCCATCAGATCAAATTGTGTCACTACCACTTATGAACTTGTAAAAATCCTATCTTGATCGATTGTAAACAAGGATTATGTACTATTTTGATTTGGTAAATTATTAAGGAAAAAAGAAAGATCAAATGTCACAACACAATGATTATTATCCCATAGATAATTTAGAGTGTTGAGAAATCTAGGGCATGAAGAGTTAAAAGATTTCTCTGCTTGATAATTACTTGTGATATAATTTTACTTCTTATCTTATAGTCATATCTTCTTTATGTTATTATTGTGTTTTTTTCATCAAGACAATTACCAATATGCACAATAAAATACAAGTGACACAGTATGTAAGCTTGTCAGCTAGGGCCAAAACCTCTCACCTCTTGAGAGGAAAACCCGATCAAAATTCTCCTTATAGATCTTCAATTTATGAGTACCAAGACCATGACAAATACCCTTAACTCTAGTATCCTCCCAAAAACCTTGTCACTAACCTTGATGCTTTGCCTCTTCCCTTCCTCAACTTTCTTCTTGATCTCGAACTACTCTCCTTGGCTTCCTCTAAAGAAACTCAGACTTTATCCTTCACATTGCTTCTTCTCTACTTCCCCTAGAGAATCTTAGTCTCTAGTCTCTAGCTTGGTTACCCCTAACAAGTACCCTAGAAGAACCCTTCCTTCATTATCTCCAAAAGAAACTTCTCCTTCGCTGGCCCCAGACGAAACTTTCTTTTTCTAACCCAAAAGAATCTCTCCTTCATTGATCCAAAAGAAACTCTCCTTCGATTTCCCAGAAGAAAATCTTCTTCACTTTCCCAAAAGAAAATCTCCTTCGCTTGCCTAGAAGAAACTCTCTTTCACAATGCCCAGAAGAAACTCTCTTTCGCTATGACCAGAAGAATCCTTCTCGTCACTTTTTCATACTTCTTCTTTGTAGCCTCTTCTTTGCACTTCTACTTGAATGAATGCTTGTTGAGTTGCTTTCTTCTAAGTGAATCCAAGTGTGGCTATCTATACCCTTCATTACATGTCATGTAGGCTGACATTATCACGAGCAGCTAGGTCGACTTCTTCTAGCAAGTTCTTCCATTGTTGTAGGCCAACTTGAAGAGGATAAGTGACAAGGTCTTAGAGGATATTTTACATAAATAATTTTGACCTTTTACAAAGTGTAACATGACTTCATTACATGAAAATGACTCCATAATTTTATGAATAGATGATAAATAACTCCAAAAGGCTCTCAATGGGAGTCTTGACTCAAAAACAAAATCTCTTGATCATGAAACCCATGAAGCAAGTCAATATAATAATTTTATTTTTCTTCTTTACATTTTATTACATAAAATCATAATTACGTGTCATTATGAAGATCAAACCTAGTTACACTTTTCAACACTCCCTCTTAACTAGGGAGGTATTCATAATGGTATTTGGTCATTCTCAATCTGAAGAATTTCCCATAAGAATAATTTTAGATTGGTAACTCATTTGTATAGCATCATATCAACCAACATTGTTACGTATCAAGGCCTTGTTTACAAATTCATCCTCCCTTATTCATTATGGGTTTACTTTAAATGGGCTAGTTGATTTATCTTGGATTGGGCTACTTCTAATAATACAAGGATACGGTCAGAATCCTCCTTAGAGGTGGCCCATTGTTGAATTATAATGAATTTTCAAAGGAATGCTTCAAAACTTAAAAATCAATGTAAATTTTTTCCAATGCGAACCTCTCATGTTCTCTTAATTCTTGAAGTTGGAGATAGTTTTGCAAGTTCGATATCCAGTACGCCCACTTCCACAAATTTTTTTATGAAACATCTAGGTAGACAATCCATTTGTGCATCTAGTTCCAAAATTTCTAATGCTTCTAGAGTAAAATTTAAGCTTCACCACCACAACTAAACCATTTTATATCCCTTCAATTTGGAAAATCTTGTCTTAATATTACACCCTATCCAAATAGGATCCATAAATATTTAGAAGAGTAACTTCTTTACCAAGGTCTAGAGAGGATATTGATGTCTTTAGACCTATTGATAAAGTGCATGAATTATTATGGGGAAAATAACTTTTACTCCACATAGTAATTTCCTCCTAATATCCATATAACATTAATAAAACTAAATAACATTAATAATATTTCTCCAATGAACCCTTATTTTGAAGCTTAAATACCATTTCCAACATTTTCATAGTAATGGATTTTCAAAGGTTCGTTTGTATGATTTAGAGGAAATGCATTTGTAGAGACATCATGTGACACTACTAATATCCTATCCAATTTTTGGCTTTGAACTAAAGTATCAAGATCTTTAAATCACACTAATTATAGATCTTAGGTGGAATGGTGTCCTTACATTTATGAACCTCGAGAAATATTATGACATGTCCTATCGTCCCCACTAAGAAAGTACATCATCTTAATTGCATTTGATGGATAATGATTTTTCCATTTCTTCAATAGTGACCATGGTCTCATCTTCTAATGGATTTATTTCCAAGTGGTAGGTACACCATGGTTCTAACAAGGCTCCAAATGTGATGATCACTAGACTAGACCATATATTCTAGCCTTCCAATGAATCATTTGTAAAGTATACAAATTCCTCTATCATTCAAATCGAGGAATTCCAACCTCCTCCCATCAGATCAAATTGTGTCACTACCACTTATGAACTTGTAAAAATCCTATCTTGATCGATTGTAAACAAGGATTATGTACTATTTTGATTTGGTAAATTATTAAGGAAAAAAGAAAGATCAAATGTCACAACACAATGATTATTATCCCATAGATAATTTAGAGTGTTGAGAAATCTAGGGCATGAAGAGTTAAAAGATTTCTCTGCTTGATAATTACTTGTGATATAATTTTACTTCTTATCTTATAGTCATATCTTCTTTATGTTATTATTGTGTTTTTTTCATCAAGACAATTACCAATATGCACAATAAAATACAAGTGACACAGTATGTAAGCTTGTCAGCTAGGGCCAAAACCTCTCACCTCTTGAGAGGAAAACCCGATCAAAATTCTCCTTATAGATCTTCAATTTATGAGTACCAAGACCATGACAAATACCCTTAACTCTAGTATCCTCCCAAAAACCTTGTCACTAACCTTGATGCTTTGCCTCTTCCCTTCCTCAACTTTCTTCTTGATCTCGAACTACTCTCCTTGGCTTCCTCTAAAGAAACTCAGACTTTATCCTTCACATTGCTTCTTCTCTACTTCCCCTAGAGAATCTTAGTCTCTAGTCTCTAGCTTGGTTACCCCTAACAAGTACCCTAGAAGAACCCTTCCTTCATTATCTCCAAAAGAAACTTCTCCTTCGCTGGCCCCAGACGAAACTTTCTTTTTCTAACCCAAAAGAATCTCTCCTTCATTGATCCAAAAGAAACTCTCCTTCGATTTCCCAGAAGAAAATCTTCTTCACTTTCCCAAAAGAAAATCTCCTTCGCTTGCCTAGAAGAAACTCTCTTTCACAATGCCCAGAAGAAACTCTCTTTCGCTATGACCAGAAGAATCCTTCTCGTCACTTTTTCATACTTCTTCTTTGTAGCCTCTTCTTTGCACTTCTACTTGAATGAATGCTTGTTGAGTTGCTTTCTTCTAAGTGAATCCAAGTGTGGCTATCTATACCCTTCATTACATGTCATGTAGGCTGACATTATCACGAGCAGCTAGGTCGACTTCTTCTAGCAAGTTCTTCCATTGTTGTAGGCCAACTTGAAGAGGATAAGTGACAAGGTCTTAGAGGATATTTTACATAAATAATTTTGACCTTTTACAAAGTGTAACATGACTTCATTACATGAAAATGACTCCATAATTTTATGAATAGATGATAAATAACTCCAAAAGGCTCTCAATGGGAGTCTTGACTCAAAAACAAAATCTCTTGATCATGAAACCCATGAAGCAAGTCAATATAATAATTTTATTTTTCTTCTTTACATTTTATTACATAAAATCATAATTACGTGTCATTATGAAGATCAAACCTAGTTACACTTTTCAACACTCCCTCTTAACTAGGGAGGTATTCATAATGGTATTTGGTCATTCTCAATCTGAAGAATTTCCCATAAGAATAATTTTAGATTGGTAACTCATTTGTATAGCATCATATCAACCAACATTGTTACGTATCAAGGCCTTGACTAACAACTCTGTATCTCCATAGGATTTGAGCCCAATGCTGGCGAAACCAATGATTTATAGAGACTCTCATTATTGTATCTCTCGGAACATCCCCTGAGTACTCAAGGTGTGTTCCATGAGGACTATTATTATTTTGGACTCCTCATCCCTCAAATAATATTGGTCCTCCACGAGTAATCTTATATTGGATGCCCTATCTCATCCTCAAAGATTATCGGATTCCAAATAATTACCCAATACTCCATTCTATCTTCCCAAGTGGAGGCCAGAATAATGTGTCTATCTCAAGTAGGCAGGACGTATTCCAATAAAGGAATGTACTTATTCCTACAAAAAGAATGTACCTAAGCTCCCTCTTGGCTTAGGAATTTCCAAGTTCTTCCAAGTAAGAAATTTATTTTCAGGATCCCTCTTAACTAGGGACCTACAGCAGCTCCTCATGTGGAGATCATGGAACAACCACCTACTTGAAGAACTCCAATCTTCTTCGATGTTATGAATTTCTTCTTTCTTGTGGAGTCTTCATATTTTGGGCACTTCTTCATAGGGCACAGACCATCCATCACTTTCAGCCGTGATTTAGTCATGTCCTTATTTCATCAAAAAGTGATCCGTCAATTTTCCATCTAGTTTTTATTCATGTCATCCTGCTTTATTCATGCCATATTTTCCAGAAGGATCTTACATATTTCTATATGTTTTTCCTGGAATTCATCCACAAATATTCCCTTTGGAAGACCTACATAAATCCATGCAGATACTAGTTCAAAAATAACAAAATGAACACTTAAATCATAATTACCTTTACAATGATATTTCAACATGATATCTTCTTGTAGGTTTCAGCATCCTGCATGCATGTTGACACATCTCCTAAAGATATTCATTATCAAGGGTCTCCATATTTTTCCTACTCCTATCAAAATCTTCATATCGTTTCAGGGAGATATTCTAATCAACTCTTCTCGGTCTCGGATGTTGAATTCCTTTTACCTTTATTGCATATTTTACGATCTCTTCATTTATTTTCACACACTTCTTTCCCAGGACCTTCCAATCAGAGTTCCTTAATTGTAATCAGCTTCCTCATGATTCATATGAGAACATATTATGTTTATTTCATCTAGTGTGACTTATGCTTTTCTGCAATCTTTTAGAGGAGGATATCCTTTCTTCTTTCGATCATATTTACCAAAGTGATCCATATTATCTACAACCATATGACATGACTTTGATAATAATCTATATAAGAATACATACCCCATCTTTCCTTTGGGTCATCCAAACTTCTTACAACAACTTCCTTTGAAAGATATTTTTATCCTTTAGACCTCCTTCATTGTTATGTCATCATACCATCATCCATTGAATCCCACGAGTTTGAATTATTGATGAAACATTTTCTTCCTTTCTAGATTGTTGAATCCTCTGATAAGGATTCCATCAGAGAAACTAGAGGATCTTAGATATCCTCACCCAACAAATGTTTCCTTGACTATTGTATGATGATCTCAGTCGATGATGACCTCTACTTCTTTATATGAGTATCACTTAAGATTTCAATGAGGTTTCCAAGAGCCCTTATTCTTTGTAATCAATAGAATTTATTCCAGAAATTATTTATGCTTCCCATGTCAAGAGCTCTAACTTATAATGCTTCTATCATGATGTTATTTTCTAATATGATGCATCCTATCTTATTTCCATTGCATCCTATCTATAAATTTCAAGTGAAAAGTACCTTCTAGTGAAGAAATTGATCTCAGACATAGTAGAGATCTTTTACTTCTTCCTTATTAAGCTTCTTTGTCTCAGGTTCTTTCACTTCCTCAATAATATGGGCTTCTTTTCTTTCCCTTTTGTCCTTGTTACGTTTAGGAAAATCTCTTCTATAGTGCCCAAGTTTTTAACATCCATAACATCTTACCTTAGCCATGTTCTTCTTTTCTTTTGAGGACCAAACTTTCCAAATTTCCCTTTTCTCCTTGTCATAGTGGCATATACTTAATTATGCTCATCTGGTCCTATATCAACCTTCACCTTCAGTCTGATTTCTTCAATCTTACAGAGTGACCACAGATCTTGAAATGGAGTAGTCTCTTTCTTCCCATATAAACTTGAAGTGAATTTAACCCATTCTTCTAGTAGTGCATTTAGTACTATTGTGGTCATCTCTCTATCATACATGACTTCTCCTAACCCTTGTAGTTGATCTCAAATTTCTGATATCCTCATGAAGTAAGAGGCTATTCCATATTCCTTGGACATCTTTATTTTGTATATTTCTTACCTTAATGAGATTACTTTTGTTGCAGTGCTTACAGAAAACAACTCTACCAATTTATCATATATAGCTTTTGCAATCTCTAACTTTGTTACATATGGGATTAGAGATCTTTTATAGATTCTATAAGGATTCCCTGGGCTCTCACTTCCCCCTTCATGATATAGCATGTGCTTTAGTATTTTCTTTTGGAGGATGGGTTATTGACCCCTTGATGTGATCCATGAACTCATTCTCAATAAGATTTAGGTCTGTCCTTTTCTTCCATGCAAGGTAATTTGCAGCCCCAACCAATTTATTGCTTTCCTTGCAAAAAGACATTTTGTTATTATAAATATAATCATAGAGTTACTTGAGAAATTGATGCTTTCTTCCTCCTTAATCTTGATGTTGATAGAGGATTTGCTTCTTGATAGATTGATTAGGGAGAGCTTGATTCATGATCCTTCATGAATTTTTTAGTCTTCCTTCTTTCTTGAAGATGATTTCAAGACTCTTGTTGGTGTAGATTTATTTGATTTAGGGTTTTGAAGATATTGACCTTGGTAGCCCTTGAATCTATGATGGAAACGGATCCCCTGGAGATCAATTTTGGGGTTAAAAATCCAAGTTTTGGGGCAGAAGGCCTGAAGTTTGAATAAAGAAATGTAAAGTCTCTACATTTTGTGGTCGCGGAACGCGAAGATATCTAAAGTCAAAAAGGGTTTTCACCCTTATTCTAGATAGATTGTGTCGATTTTAGAGATTCGCCTTTGGTCCGTTGACCATTGGATTGTATAAAAAGGAGGTCTTAGAGGAGTCTAAGAGAGGTAAGTGGGGGAAGTAGAAGTACTTGATGAGTCTGTAAAGAGCTAAGAGCGAGAGTCTTAGCATAGGAAGAGGCTCTACAGATGAGTGCGTAGAGGCCTAGGGTAGAAGTCCACAGCCAAGTGCACAGACCCCTATAGTTGTGTGTGTAGGGCAGTTAGAGTCTGTACTGAGAATCTGAATCATCAATAAAGAGAAGTATTCTAAAATTACCGTGTAATTTCCATCTGTGTATGCGTTATTTTATTTCTGCTATGAATGATGTGTTTATGCTATGTTGAATACTGGGGTTATGAATTAATGCTATATTGATGCACGAATCTATGCATTTCACTCTGTCATATGGACGCAAGTAAGAATATATGTTACACAAAGATAACTGTAATGCATGTTAAAGTTAACCAATACTTAAGCTAATATGGGTAGACACAGAAGTAAGGATAATTACAGAGACGCGTAAGCACCTTATCTATCTATTTAGGGTTCGCGAAGGATGATCGGAGACTTTTGCTAAGGCTCCAAGCACGAATAAGAGAAGTACATTGATAAGCCCTAAAGGCCTTATCGATCTACGCGAAGGTAGAGCGGAGGTCTAAAAAATGACATCACAACCATCTCAAGGTGCGGAAAATTGGTTCCTGCATCCCCCCATACTGCCGAAAGGGCCAGTAGTGTAGGCATTTGCTTGGTTTCTTAACGTTCAACCTGGGTAAGGGCCCATTAAGCCAACAAATGGTCTGGTTGTCGGGACTAGTGCAAAGGTTGGAAGCCTCTAAAGATAAGATCACATGCGTTGTCGACCATTGGCTCAACCACATCATAGGAGGATCTGTGATAGAGTTCACGGTCGATACTTCTGTCAGTTACAGTGAAGCAGAGTGCCACTTCTTTAAAGGACTGCAAGGTAAGTATTTGAAATCACTAAATACTTGGATTACAATGCTCTTATGTGAAAAGTGGGTCATGCAATTACCTTTATGTTTGGAGTTATGTGAAGTGGAAGGTCTTTCATGGATAGAGGAAGGAAAGGTCTTGAGTATATCCCATTGATTGAACCTCCTTTGAGTGACGACGAAGGAGCAGTGTAGTCATCTCCACTTAGTGCTATTTAGCTGATAAGACAAGGGTTCCCGCGAATACCTACACAGCCCCCATCTTTGTCCCATCCATCCACATCGCCTCCATCCTCACCTCCACCTCTCACCCCATCACTCACACCACTACCACCTCCACCACTGTTCAACATGGCGAACTCCTTAAAGTTACCTGTATTCAAGGGCATAGGGAATGAAGATTCGGACCAGTTTTGGCTTTTCGTGAAGGCTGTGCAGGGAGCTCAGGGTATCACAAATGACCAAATGAAGAACGCCACACTGGTTAGCGCTTTGCAGGACCGCGCACTAACGTGGTACATTAAGTATAGTACTGATAACCCAACATCTGCGTTGGCAGATTTCCAGGACGCGCTGAATAGAGAATTCAGTAGACCTAAGTCTCAAGCACAATCAATTATGGGATTCAAGGAGATCATGATGAAGCCTGGGGAGATGCCCTGGGATTTGGATCAAAGATTGAAGTGTACGATCCGTGAAGCCAACATGAACCTAACCGATGGGCAGCACCACGAATGGTTTGTGGCCTCGCTCCTGCCCCACCTAAGGGTTGCACTATCACAACAGAAGATTGGGACCCAAGAAAAAGCTCTAGAAATCATGATGATACTACGTGAGACACCAATGCAGGATGCTAATTTGGGGGTTCAGCAAATTCACGCGTAGTTGCAGAACCTTTGCCTCGAACTGCAAAGTCTGAAGAAAGACAGAACAACTCAGCAGGAAGTGCGCGAAGAAGTTGGTGCCTAAAATGCAAAGGTCAGGGGCATGACAAGGATCACTGTCCAGTCTTTGTAAACTATGTTGCAGCAGGGGGAATAATGCCTCTATGGTCGGAAGTTGTGGTGGACCCAAGTGCAGAACCCGCACTAGGGTGTGCCATATGCCAAGTAGCTGGGAAACATGTGACTGACAACTGCCATTTGCTGCAAAAATTCGTACCGACACCACAACAGGTCTTTTGCAATTTCTGTCAATCAGTAGGTCATGATGAGTGCAATTTCCGTAGCTACAAATTAATGATGGACAGGACACCTACATACAGGGTGCGGGGAGAAACATGGCCTCCGGACCAAGGCATTGGGGGAACGCGAGGTGACTATCAAGGGCGTGACTGAGGCCGAGGTGGAGGGGGGCCTAGTAGAGGCCCAGGGCAGCTAATTTGTTACAATTGTGGAGGACCAGGACACTACGTGAGAGACTGTCTGAATCAGACGAGACTGTCATGCCGTTATTATACTCAGTTTGACCATGCAATTGAGGTTGGCTAAGATTCGCGAAAAGGGGGCACAGCCTCCATAGCTGACGCATAACCTCCATATGATGAGGATTGAGCCTCATGAGGAAGGCCCTAAGGTAAACATTATGCTACAGAGCGAAACGATGACTAGGGAGGATAAATGGAAGCATCCTGCAGAAGGTGAATGGGTCCATAGAGCACTAGAAAAGGAGACTGGGTTTGATTTGGAGAGTGGAAAAGCAACATTTATGAAAGTAAAGAAAAGCTTCGCTGAGGCCTCTACTTGAGGAAGTCAGGAGAAACTAGTTGAAGAAATGGACCCATCCATGATTACCATGTTCTTGGAGACCTGCATGAAACTACTCCGTCATAGTAAGGCTGTGAAGGGCCTGTAGGAACTAATCAATCAGTACGTTGGCAAGGACGATGCTACTGGCGAACCGCGTGTAGTCAGAAATCTTGGCAAGCATAAGGCAAGGACTGGGCATGAGATGAGGCTCACCAGGCAGATAGGGGAATACGAAATGGACCAAGTTATCTTAGATCTGGGGTTTGATGCGAATGTTTTTCCAAAACAAACATGGGAAAGAAAGGGAGACCTGTGCTCCAGTGGTCTCCGATCTAGTTGAGGATGGTGAATCAACATAAAATTATCCCAATGGGGAGGCTCCAGGGGGTAACAGTTGACATCAAAGGCGCGAGAGCACTGGCAGATTTTGAGGTAATAGAGATTGTCAATGATAACAATCCCTACCCTGCGCTCCTTGGAATCGATTGGGCCACTGACATGAATGGGGTAATCAACCTGAAGAAGCAAAAGATGGTATTTGAAAAGAAATCGCTCTGTGTAGTGGTGCCACTAGATCCTGCAGAAGGACCACGCTATACAGAACCAAACCGTGATTATGAAAGTGATGACGATTTGGACCAGATTTACAAGATAATGGTGCAACACCAAGATTGGGTAAATCTGACAGCAGATGGATGTATTGCATGGGACTGCGAGAGCTCCTGCACATCAAATTCAGACAAAGAATTAGAGCACTGGCAAAACTCGTTGCATGAAGTATCTACATTGCGTTGTAATATGATGACCAAGTCACTGTGATGCGTATCATCATAGGCAAGGAATCTACCTCACTATGATGGGCTAATTGATGTTGATTTCTTTATGGATGCATTTGAGAAAAAAGTGCCAGAGAATCATCACTTCTAGGCCTTGGATTGGGCACTTCGTGCTACGCCTGGAAGATGGTGGGGTGCGCATAAGGATAATTTTGGTGATTGGCACGACTATAGGAGGATGATGAAAATACGTTTTGGAAAACTGAAAGTGCGAATGACAAACAAGTATGATGGAAGGGATGATCCACGTGATCACCTCGCCAAATGGACTAAGGCTTATGGAGCAGATCCCCAGCCTAAATGGGTGCATCTATTTTGTCATACCCTAGATGTCATACCAATGAATTGATACTTGGAAATAAAGCTCTGCCATGGCACTGAAGAATGGGACATCTTGCACCAGGGGTTTATAATGACGTTTAGCTTTGAGGATGGGTTTGATTGTATTGACGCGGCACTACAAGAGGTTAAAGCAGCAATCTTTAGGATACTGTAGGATCCTCTGGGCCTCATTCAACCTTATTGGACTACCCAGCTGAACCATGCATTGGAGTGCTATAACATGATCGTTGAAGAAGAAGATGAAGATCCCAAAAAGATTAATATTCCAGAAACTGAGGGTCACCGCGAGGTTGAAGGTCCACAGATAGAGGATCCAGACATAACCGCGCCACTAAAAACTAGGCAGGTCAACATTGGCACAGAGGCGAAGCCGAAATTTTCAAATATTGGGGACTATTGGGACGATGCGACAGTAGAAAAGGTCACTGAGCTCCTCCGCAAATATCAGGATTTGTTCCCCATGAAGTTTTCTGATCTGAAGGGAATAATAGGAGACCTGGGTGTCATGAAGATCACCCTGAAACCAGACGCGAAACCTATGAAACAAAGACCTTACCTCCTTAATCTGAAGTATAAGGAAAGGGTCTGCGCTAAGTTAGATAAGATGCTCGCGATAGGAATTATTCAACCAGTGGAAGAATATGATTAGGTAAGCCCAATAGTGGTTCAAGAAAAGAAACAGAAAGAAGAAATAAGGATATGCGTGGATCTCTAGAAATTGAAGGACGCTTGTGTGCATGATCCTTTCCTGACCCTGTTCACTGACGAGGTCCTAGATAATGTAGGCAGCCAAGAAGCATACTCTTTCACTGATGGGTTCTCTGGGTACCATCAGATCAAAATTGCACCTGAGGATAGAAGCAAGACAACCTTCATGACTGAATGGGGATGTTTTTAGTACATCATAATGCCTTTTGGGCTAAATAATGTGCCAGCAATCTTTTTGCACGTAGTCATTGCGGCATTCAAAGACTTCATTCATAAATTTATGGAGGTATACTTTGACGATTGGACAATGTTTGGATTGGTCAAGTGCCATGTGGAAAGTCTATGCTTGATGATAGATACATGTTGGAGATACCAGATCGTTGTCAATCTGAAGAAGTGTATGTTTTGTATCCCTTTTGGGATCCTGCTGGGTCATGTGGTATGCAGACAAGGATTGATGGTAGACCCTGCGAAGATCACGGTGATAATCAACTTGGAGGTGCCGAGGAACATGAAACAGCTGCACGCAACTCTAGGGCATACCAGATACTATAGGAAGTTCTTCAAGAGTTATGCCCAGATCACCATGCCTATGGAGAAATTGTTGAAAAATGATGCTACATTCAATTGGAATGATGAATGTCAGAAGAGCTTGGACGTACTAAAAGAGAAAATAATCACCGCGCCGATCGTAGTCTTCTCGGACTAGAAGAATGAATTTCATCTGCACATGGATGCATCATGTATTGTGTTGGGGGCCGTGCTGACGTAGGTCGGTGAGGGAGAACTGGATCACCCTATAGTTCTTGCAAGTAGGAAACTATCTAAAGTAGAGAAAAATTATTCCACGACAAAGCGCAAAGGATTAGCTATGGTGAACGCGCTCCGGAAGTCCAGGCACTATTTGTTGGGCGAACACTTTAAGATGTATACGGATCATTCCGCGTTGAAGTACTTGGTCAACAAGTCTGTGTTGGGGGGGGGG
>APFE030740523.1:15869-32780 GCA_000404065.3 Pinus taeda | reverse complement strand
CCAACCCTTAGCATGGATGGATTTTTTCCCACAGAATTTCGAACCGATGACCTTTACACTAAAGAGTGCCTTAACAGAACACCCTATCATCATTTTTATATGCATCATGGACTTTCTGCACCCTTCTTTATTTGAATGATTTTTCTTAATAATTTTATAAGGCGCAACTAATTGTATTCACACTCATATTTTTATTTTAGATATGTATTTAACATAAATTTAATTCAAATCAAAATTATTATTATTAATGCACATATTCAAAATTACAGTACTTATTCAAAATCCTATTGCTTATTGCACTAAGATCCATTTTAAAGACGGATAGTGGATGCCATAACATTTGAAGGTTGATAGCTTTCGAATGTTGAAAATTGATATGAATTCATGATAGGTCAATATTGGTAATTTTAAAAATACAATATATTTCTAAAGTTGGATAGTGGATGTTGTTGGTGCCAAAATGTACCACCCATGAGAAGTTATTACTCAAGGTTTCAAAGCTAGAGGAGGGCTCAAGGAGACTTGAATAACAAGTCAAGGAACCCCCAAATGGTCCAAAGGCCCAAAGTGAAAGTCGGAAAATGGCCCAAGGGGAGGATTGCGCCAAGTTAAGCCATAGCGTCAAAGCAGGTGGGCATTGGGCAGAAGGTCACCCGACGGGCATGGAAGGGTAGGAACTATGTGAAAGACTGCCCTATGACACTGACAGGAAGGTGTAGCACTGGTGATCAGATGGCAAGTGTAGGAGTATATTGGACGGTTTGGAACGCTCCCCACCACCAAATTGCATGTGAGTTAACACACCCAAGGGTTGAGAAGGGATACATGCATCACCCTCTCATGCATTTCGCACACTAGTCAAACTTTCAAATGAAAGTCGAGAGGGCATGTGATGGGTTCCAAATAAGCCTACCACGTCACCCTCCATGTCATCCATTTACCCATGCCATGCCCTACGCCACCTCACCATCATATCACACTCCCCACCCAACCACTATCTTCCATGTGGCACAACCCTAGTGGCACGTGGTAGGGTCAACCCATCGTGATGACATCATCATGATGTAAGCATGACATCATCCCTAAAACTTTCCCAATGGAATCCCAACACATGTCAATGAAAATGGTTTATAATAGGACATTGAGCCCATTTTCTCATTGTTTTGTCCACTTTGCCTCCGAGTCACAGTCTTGGCACACTTGTGAACATGACAAGCTTAAATCCCATCCCTCCAAGTTGATATTTTCAATTTGGAATATGCAATTTTCTTCTCCATCATGAATTCATCCTGATAAGCCCTCACGTAAACTGAAATGCAAGCAAATTCAAGCTTGAGAAGAATTGCTAACCCCACCTATGTGAAAAAAACAATCGTTCACCCATGAAAACCTTATTCTTATGTGAATAAATCCTTCGTTTCATGAAATTAACCTCGTGTATGTTATCAAGAGTTAGATTGCATTCTAAACAACCCCAAAACTTGCAAATTCTAGCACAAAATTCCATAAAACACCCTAGTCCAATATTCACGTGCACCAAGAAAGCTAAAGCCTGCTAATTTCAAATTAAATTCCCTCCATAAAATTAGCCAATCTCGTTGAGCCACATAGCAGTTACATACTAGCTAGTTAATTCCACATACAAGCTTGACATGTTGCCACTTTATTCACTCCACCAAGTCAACTAAAATCTGTCCAGCAAAATTCCTCATCTTCAATGGCTACACCATCTGTACCAAGTTCCAATGATGTCCAGATGGTTGAAAATGATAAAGAACCTAATTTCTAAGACCAGGACGTTGATGTTCAAGATCTTGTTTTGACCACTTATGACATAATAAAATACATACAACTAGTACGAAACGCCTTTAATTCAATAGGGGATCACAATAACATATTTGAATCAAACATGGTCTTGGTAGTGGTCCTGCAAGTATACCATTTCCCGAAGATGGTGACATGGTGTGCCAACAAATATCTACCAATTCAAAGAGTAATCATTTTTACTCATGGAGATAAGGAAATTATTAAGGTTACACCATAGTTTATTACAAATAAGTTATCATTCTCGGATAGGCCATTCATGAAGAATTTTGACATACAAATACTCGAAGATTGGTGGAAGGGCCTCTCCCTAGAGGTCAAGCAGCAGATGATCCACGAAAATTTTAAAGAAGTAGTTGCCACTTCAGGGCCTCCTCCCTGTCCTATCATGGTATTTGACTCTATCCCCCAAATATATTTTACTATGATTTCTCAACTCCTTGGTCTTGATACCGATGTCCAAGTAAATGAGTTGGTCCTAGGTTTCCTAATTAGCTTATATCATCCGGCTACCGAGGCCTACATAAAATATGATTTATCCCAGCGCCTGTCTCATGAAATCCATGCCCAGTTGATATAGTTTGAAGACAACAAGTAATTTCAATATCAATCCTATACATCCTATATTTTTATTCACCAAAATTATTCTTATCTTGAGAGTATGAAGCCCAAAATGGTCAATGGAAAAATTATCATCTTGCTTGTCTTTGAGTGGTTGCCTATATGAGGAAACAAGAAAACAACAAAGTTTTTTTCAAGTATGTGTCATCATTTATGTCTATTGTATATAATTTGTTGCATGGTGAACCTCTACCTAGGGCCACTAAGATCTGTTGGAGAATCTAGTATGGCAGTTATTAAAAAAAATCTCCTTAACCTTGATAAAATCTTGTGAACTCATGTTGTCTTCTTTTTATTCTTTGTTAGATTCTTTTCATCAAACAATTATCAAGATCATAAACCATGAAGATCATAAAAGACAATGGACAAAAAATATAGGCTCCAAGCTAGGGAAAAACCCCTCCAAAGGGGAAAACCTAGAAAGAATATCTTCTCTTCTTATAGAATCAGATCAAATAAGAAAACCAAGACACAAACTTCAAGACCAAGACCTCCTCCAAGCACCAAGTTAGCCCTCCAAAAATATCTTTCAAACATGTCAAAGATAATCCAAGTCAACAAATGTCAAACCACCTCCAATCTACTCCAAATCACATTTTCGGCCCTCTACCTCAAGCTTGAAATTCAAACCTGAAACTTCGGCACCCAACAGATAGCAGAAACCCTTTCTTTCTCGCACGTGCGAGAAGAAATGTGTACCAAAGACAATTTTTCAAATTCTTCTTGAGATTCTCCTTTTTCCTTGACTTCACTCTTCTTCATCTTGCTTCTTGTTGCAAATCAAATATGTGATGATTGTGTGTTAGTGAGGTTGAAGTTCCTTTTATATATATGCTTCTCATGAGGTGAAATTAGGACTCTTCTAAGTGAACTTCCTCTGGCAGGTCCAACTTGGTCTTGGACTTTACAAATGACAAAATAATATCTTTTACATTTTACAACTTTCCCAAATGGGTCTTATACAAATGATACTAACTTTATTGACTCGTGAAAATTGTTTATTTGACTTGACAAACCCTAGAAGCATAAAATGTATGCTTGACCTAATTGACCAATCAAATGGAGCATGAAGCCCATGCTTGAAAATAATATTTCTTTTTCTTCTTTTGCTTGCTACATAAGATATACATAATGACAGAAGTACAATGACAATTATGAAGATTGAAAATATTTACATTTTCAAACACTCGCTCTTAACTAGGGAGGTATTCATAATTGTACAACTTGTACAAGGATTCTCTCAAACAGAAATATTCTCATAAGAAGAGTCAGATTGACGAGCCATTATCAAGCATTAACACCATAACCAACATTGTCAACATAGAAAGGCCTTTAACTAACAAGCTCTATATATATATCAGAGCATAATGTTGGGAGACTTTATGTGAGACACCACACTACCTCTTAAGGCACATACCCCATCCGGATGTTCACTAGGTATGTATTTTTAGGACTATTATTTTCTTGGATTTCCAATCCTCAAAGAATATATGTCCTCTTCAATGTAACAACCCTGGTTAAAATTCCGTGTAAAAGTTAATAAAGGCAAAAATAAGACCACGGTCATGGGACACGTATTCCAAGCTGAATGGTGGGAAAAAACATCCTAGTGGGTGTTCATTCGGTTTATTATGGCTAAGGAAATTGGAAAAGGCAATGGCAAAGGCTTTGGAAAGGCAAAATGGAATTTTGGCACATTTATTTATGAAAATAATGGAAATTGGGAAAAAATGAAGGTGAAAGGTCACAAGTTTCATGTGAGGAGGAAAATGAAGTAAAATAATGGAAAATGAAGAAAATAGAGGCCTCATTAATAAAAAGGATTCTAAGGATTAAATCACAGACTTTGTCAGTTTAGTTTTGGAGCTCTCTCTCTCTATTCTCTTTCTCTCATACTCTTGGACACTTAGAGTTTTCTTGAAGCACTCTTGGAGTTTTGGAGCAAGAAGGCAAAGGAAGAGCAAGAAAGTGCAAGAGAACATCAGGATCAGCAACTACAGTGGGTTTTGCTTGCAGGTATCGAGTTGCATGTATGGTTTCCTTGCTAGTTTGGGCATGCATGGCACATGCATGTGGTTTCTTGGTTATGATCTATCATTAGCATGGAGGATTGCCTGGATTAACAATGGTTTTTCCTAGCCTTTCCATTTCCTGGATAACCATGGTGTTGTGGGTTCATTTTTTTGTTTTTCTGGTTGGTTCTCATTGATCCAGGTGGATGTTGGTGGCCACCCACCTATCCCATTTGGACCCCCACAATTGTCTCTTTCAACTTTTTCAGTTTCCTTAATTGTAGCACAACTTACTATTTTTAGCAGTTTTTCGGGTCCTAAACTTCGGAGCCGTTTTGAGCCCTAAACGACGTTTTTTGGGGGGAAATGCGGGCAACATCGGTCCATTTCATGGACCATGTTGCTTGTTCAACAATGAAGTGCTCGAAAAGATCTTTCTAAGAGCTATTGTACGCGTCAAACGGAGATTGTTGCCAAAGTTCGACCCGGGAAATTGATGTACCAATTACCCAAAAGCGGGGCCCACAATTTGGCGTTTCATCTTCTAAGGGTCGGTTTTGGAATGTGAAGGGTTTTCCATTGTTTCTCAATAATAAATAGGCCTTCGAGCCTCATTGTAACACAAGTTCGGAACAGTTCAGAGACATGTAGCCGCACATCTCTTCTCAGAGATAAGCTACCATAGTCCTAGCTGGTTTATTTCAAATTCTGGTTGTAAGCATATTTCAGTATTTTCCATTAATGAAATGAAGTATTATTTCCGCTGCATCTCTTTATTTATGGTTATCGCATCTCTGTATTTGTGGTTATCTCTGTAATCTATTGCGTTCCTGTTTAAATCCGGATCACTCATGTTTCCTTTAGCTTGGATTAAATTACTAGTTCTTGGAAGCCCTGGTTGGACAAACGCTCTAGAAGCCCTGTAACAACTTGGATTGAGTTACTAGTCCTGGAAGCCTTGGTTGGAAAAATGCTCTGGAAGCCCTTGGTGGGTTGAGTTACTAGTACTGGAAGCCCTGGTTGGACAAACGCTCTGGAAGCCTAGAAATAGTTGTGGGTTGAGTTACTATTCTTGGAAACCTTAGTTAGAACAAACACTCAGGAGCCCTGGAATGCTTGGGTAGAGAACAATATGGTGATGGTTTTTTGATGTCCGACCATGAGTTGGAATCACTATTTGATGGGTTGAGGTGGTTTAGCCTCTGGAAGCCTTAGATGGTTTTGATTGATGTGTCTTATGAGATTCCACATTCATGGTTGGAATATGGCACAGAGGTGATTGGCTGAAGAGAGACTTGGCTCAACCAATCTACAGTCGGTTGGAACGTGGTAGCCCCATATAAAGTTGGCTTTTGCACCATTAGTATAAGGTTATTTCTCCTTGTTATTTCATGAGTATTATACTAGTTTATATGTGGATAATATCATTGTTATTTCCTTAGTATTTCTGTTGTTATTATGCTGGTTATGAACATGTATTCTGATAGTGGTTATGTATGGCTCTCATCATGTTTTTACTTGTAAATGAATGGAAAATGTATCTATGGCATAATAGATAATAATTTAGCTAATGATACAAGGGAACCATGCTTCTTAGTGATTCCCAAATAAGTATGAGACCCCTATGCTCAGATCTGTTGTTTAAAGCTGTAGATTACATATTTGTGACATGTTTGACGAAATGCATGTCATGGCTAGTAGGGGTCCAGTTGATCTGTTATTGAATGTTAGTTTTGTTGTGCTAATTTCAATTACAGATTTATAAACAAATGGTTGTCCCTTGCTTCTTGTGCATAGGTTTCCTTAGGTTGTTTGTGGATGTAAACAGGTAAATTTGATCAATTTTTATGTGAAAATAATGAGAGAAATAGAATAAAAGACAAGTGTTGAACAACAGCAATAAAAACTACAACAAACCATCAAATAGACACTTAACACAATGGTTTGATGAAGGATTTCATCCCTCCTGGGTTACATCTCCTTGGTCCATCTTCCATGGCTTGGGCTTCTGTATTAGCTCAATATGGAGAAAAAAAAGTTGTTTGCAAATCTCTACTACAAGTGAGACTTGCTTCAATGTGTAGATTTGTTGAATAATATAACAATTATTCACAAAGATTATCCTGATTATACACTATTTGCAGAATGCATGCATAATACATAACCTCCTCTCCATTGATCATCAATTTGCGGAATTAAAAAAACAATCGCATGCGCACATTGAAACATCGATCACACATATCAACACAGTATGTAATGGGGAAAGCATACAACTGAAAACCCCCAACTATGTGTATATTATAATGATAGAGAACATGTAACAATACATAGTACAATACTCCTCACAAGTACTCAGTACTATCTCCACATGCTACACACAAACTAGCTCAGATCTGAACAAGTCACGGGTTCAAATCTCCTCCATTGTTTTGCCTGCCTCTACTGCGCAATCCAAGTTGAGAATAGATGAGTTCCAAGTTCGAATTCCCTTTGGCTCTTACTGCGCAATCCTCATTGGCAATCTCAATCAATGATTGTGCAAATCTCATGCACAGCTATAGTCACAATTGATAGTAGTCTCACCCTTTCACCCACCTCTAACACTTGTCTCCACTGAACTGTCCATGCACTGAGTCAACTGTTGTATTTCTTTAGTTTATTATGAGTTAATAATGGGTGAATTATTAATAATTAAATTCACACCACTCATCACTAGTTATTTGTCAGTTAGACTAAATACAACTAGTTCAACTAAGTCAACTGAACACAACCCATCAACTCCTAATCAACTCCACAAAACTCAATCACTGAGTTCTAACTGAAGTCATCATGCAATAGCTCAACTAACCATAGGAAAAGTGTAGTTCCTTCTGGGAGTTGCATGGTGCCACATCCGTAAATCAAATGAAGTGCTGCAAGAGGGATAAGATAATGTTTATAGTCCAAATATTATAAGAGCTAATAATATTCGACTGTTCTATTTTGGACTGGCAGTCTAAAAATAGACTCTGCCCATATGTCTAAAAATAGAGGTCCATCTATTTTTACCAACATGACAAATCATCCATAAATAGCCTCCTGCAACTCATAGACCATGATCCATATGTCTAAAAATAGACATAGTCTAAAAATAGACTTTGCGCCAAAAATAACCTACGGGCCCACTTAGTGAAGGTGACTTCTTTTCACTAAGCTCCATCATCTTGTTGCATTTTCAACACAATGTGTTCAAAATGTTGAAATTAGCTAGGAACACCTTTTACTTAGCTCCATTTGGTCGAATTTTTCTCCAGTTATGACCGAAACTATTTTTCCCTAGAAAGCCTCCTCCAAAATTGGAGGAACTCCACTTAATCTCGCTATTTTTGGAGTTAGAGCTAAAATTGGTGGGTTCCACTAAACATTCTGTCGAATTAACTCCAGTTTAATTAAAGATTAACTACAAATTAATTAACTCTAATCTGGTTTTTTTAACACAAATTGGTGTAGTTATACAAATAGTTAACCCGTGGTTTTCGGAGCAGTCACATGCCATGTATTAAATGTTAGCAGTTATGTTGCCGCCAATTATGGTGTTTGTTGTCCGTCGTTTAAATAACAGTTTGATGTTACTGTCGGGGTCGTCACATGGAAATTTGAATGTTGAAGGTTTACACTATGGTATCGGATAACAGTTAACCCTAGCAGTTACACTTTATGCTAACCGTCAGTTGGTTGTCGTGGTCACATGTCCGCAGTAACGCCAACAGTTTTTCCGCCAAATCTTCCCGGTTAAAATAACGAATATAGTTTCGACCCATTATATTGCAATACCGACCCGCATGGCATAACAGTAAGACTTGATATTTGTATGGTGCAAGTCCCGGGTTTGACCCCCCAGCTTGCCACAAAATTTTGGTCCACTACGTGTCGAGCCCAGTCCTTTGGGGAGGGACATGTGGCAACCTCCGAGCTTGCCATTTGTCCCCTCCTCATTGGACCACCTTCAACCACTAGAAACCTGCCATGTCACCACTTGTGAACCCAATAAAAACTTGACACTGAGCGAGCTCTAACTGGATGTTGACCATTATTGACCTTGCACAATCGCATGCCACATCAGCAGTACGGACTGCTGACTGTGCATTTTTTTTGGAAAATTTCTTATGTTTAGCAAAGAAGATATAACATGATAACTTCCTCATACGAACTCGGTTTTCAATGAAATGAGTTGTGTTGGGATCATTTTTTTGAGTCAAACGCGGTCGTTCAGGTTTCGAGCCATTCTGAGAACTTTGATTTTTGAGCTAAATACTAAGCCCCTGATCATTCCTCCCCACTAGTAGCCTTTTGGGCCCAAAAGATACTATAAATTGTTCAACAGGTGAGGGTATATCCCCCTCACCTTCTCGATCTGCAACCATTTGGCTTTAGAAGGCTTTTGTCCCTTGAGTCCCACTCTAAGGTATTCGACATTCCCTCTCTTTGAAGTTTCGGTTCTTCTGTCAAGTATGAGATCTTGCTGAAGCTCATCAAGATATTTTGGCGAGAAATCATCTATTGATGGCAGTTGAACATGCTCTCCTTGATCATCAATCAAAGGAGGATCAAACAATCTCAAATTCTCAACATTAACAACAGAGTATATTTGCATATAAGGAGGAAAATCAAGCTTAAATGCATGGTTACCAATCTTTTCCAGAATTTTAAAAGGACCATAATGGATTGGCTAAAGATTTTTACCTTCCCCTTGAAGGCTCTCTTTGCTAATATATAACCAAACTTAATATCCTACTTGAAATTTGTGATCAACCCAGTGTTTGTCATGTCTTTCCTTGTAGCTGCTCTAACTTCTTTCAAGTTGTTCCTGCACTATGTGATGTATCAACTGAATTTGCTCTATGAACTTCCTTGCCTTATCAATGTCACTGTGACCATCGAGGGCGACATCTTTCTCAAAGATGAAGTCCAATGGAAATCTTGGAAAGTACCCAAAACATGCCTCAAATGGCGATGTTTTTGTGGAATAATGTTTTTCCCTATTGTATGCATGTTGTATGTAATGCAACTATTCATCCCACAATTTGGGATGTTTGTTGCAATATCCTCTAAGAAGATGAATGATTGTTTTGTTGACCACCTCAGTTTGCCCATCTCTTTTCGGATGAAAGGTTGTACTCTTCTTCAACTTTGTGTCCATCATGTCCCACAAATTTCACCAAAAATTCTCAACAAATCGAGAATCTCGATCACTTACAATAGAAGTAGGAAGACCAAAATGAACCCAAATGTTTTGGAAGAAAAGACGAGTTGTTTGTTCAGTTGTAATTTTGTTTTTACATGGTGTTAGTATGCACATTTTGTTGAACCTGTCTACAACTACATAGAAGTAATCATGACCTTTCCTTGACAATGGAAGGCCTCCTACAAAATCCATTGAGATACTCTCCTATGGACGTGAAGGTACCGGAAGTGGAGTGTACAATCCTAGTTTCATATTGTTAGGCTTACTTGTTGCACACAAAGAACATCCTCTGATAAAATTAGATACATTATCAAACATGTGTGGCCAATAACAATACCTTTGGATATTTGTTATTGTTTTGCCTACACAAAAGTGTCCAACAATCAATGAAGTGTGTGCCTTCCTTATGATATTGTTTCTTTCTCCATGTGGAATACACAACTTGCCCAAGTGATACAACAAATTGTTATGTACATGGTAATCCAACTCTTCTATTTGGTTTCCTTGACTCAAGCTTTCATACACATCTCAAAAGTCATTATCATATGCATATTTCTCAATGTAACTTTCATGCAAAACAGAATTATGCTTAAGTATAATAGATGAATTTACAATAGGACTAGAAAGCATATCAACTACCTTATTGTATATTCCCTTTTTGTGCTTGATAACCAAATTAAATTTTGTAGAAATCCCATCCATCTGAAGTGTTGTGATTGCTGCAACTTTGATTGTGACTGTAAGTACTGCAATGGTTGATGGTCAGTATGGATAACGGTCTCCTTCCCCATCAATTAGTGTTTCCATTTTTTGACACTTTGTACCAATGCATAAAGTTCTTTGTCATAAGTGGCATAGTTAGTTACAGATCCATTAAAAATTTTAGAATGAAATTAAATGGGCTTACCATGCTGCATAAGAACTGCCCCCTTGGCATAATCACTAGCATCCAATTGAATCTCAAATGGTTGTCTAAGTTCTGGAAGAGCCAATACGGGTGTTCAACTGGTCTTTTGCTTCAAAGCATAAAATTCTTTCTGTTGTACATCTCCCCAGTGGAAGACTTTCTTGACACTTGTCAATGCATTTAATGGAGCTGCAATGGAAGAAAAATTAGCAATAAACTTTCTCCAATATTGTGTTGCCCCTAAAAAGCTTCTTACCTCTGTAACTGTATTTGGATTGGGCCAATTCAGAATGACGTCAACCTTAGAGGGGTCTATCTTCAGCTTACCTCCTCCAACAATGTGTCCCAAATACACTAAATAAGTATTGCCAAATTCACACATCGACATATTTAAAAACAGATGTTCTTTTCTTAAGACATCAAGTACTTTGTTTACATGCATGACATGTTCATCTCTAGATTTGTTGAATATGATAATATCATCTAAGTAGACAATAATAAAGTCATCTAGAAATGGTCTCAATACATCATTCATAACTCTCATGAAAGTAGTTGGAGCATTTGTAAGACCGAAAGGCATAACAAGCCACTCAAACAATCTTTGTTTAGTTTCAAATGCAGTTTTCCAAATGTCCTCTTCAGCTATTCTAACTTGATGATAACCACTTCGTAAGTCTAACTTAGTGAAATACTTTGCATACCTCAACTGATCAACCAAATCATCAATTCTTTGGAGTGGATAACGATTCTTTACTGTGATTTTTTTCAATGCATGTAAATCCATACACATGCTCCAAGTCTCGTCCTTCTTTGGCACCAAAACAATGGGCGAACCACATGGAGAAGTAGATGGGCGTATGATACCTTTTTTCATCAATTCATGAATTTGCTTCTTGATTTCCATGCTCTCCATAATCGACATGCGATACATGCGAATTTTTGGAAGTGGAACATCCTGCTGCAGTTGTATCTCATGTTGAATTCCCCTCTTAGGGGGTAACCCCTTTGGTTTCTAAAGCATCTCACCATGCTTGCTTACCACATCAAACAAATCAGATTTTAATTTTTCATCACACCCTTCAAAAGATTCATAATCAATATCATTCTTTTTCTTGATCATGAGAAGCACAAAATTTTTACTTGCATTTACTAGTCTCTTTAGTTGCCTTGCATTAACCAAAGAAATATTCAATAATTTGCAATGGGCTCTCTCAATGTACTCCACCCCATTCTTGAGCAATAAGTATTTGTTTTCATGGTGATAAAATATTGCTTTCCTATCATACAAATAAGGACTACCCAAAATGATTCTTGAGATGTCAAGTGGAACTACATCTAACTCAACTTCATCAATGAACTTTTCAGTAATGGCGAACTTGAATAAGCACTTCCTTATAACCTGTAAATTTTCATTATTGATTATCCAACCCAATGGATATGGCTTATGATGAGGTACAGTTTCAAGGTTAAGATTTTTGACCAAGTCTTCCGAAATTAAGTTTGATTGTGACCCACTATCAAATAATGCATCAATATTTGTATGATTTGAAATGACCCTTACATGAAACAACTCTATTCTTGATTCTTCATTTGGAGTGTTGTTTGGACTGTGTGAGGAACTAGTGCTTGCAACAGCGTATTTTTCTTTTGTGACTATGGCTGAAATATTCATCTCATCACCAGAATCTGATCCAAGGTCATGTTGTATGGTAGAGGTCTTCTTTTGTTTTCCCTTATTGTTTTGTTTCTTAGGCCTTAGTTCGGGATGTAATTTCCAACAATGGGCTTCATCATGCCCGGCTTTGGAACAATGTTGGCATATGGTTTCCCCCCTTATTTCTTCACACTTTCATTCTTCTTTCCCTTCCATTTTCCTCCCTTCTCTTTCTCCTTACCCTTGAATGACTTCTTCTTACTAACCTCTTTATGTATGTTCTTTCCCCTTGCTTCTAGGTGTGTGGCTTGCACAAATACCTCATTCAAATTGCTTGGATTGAACATAAAGATAGTATGTTTTAAATAGGAATGTAAACCCCCAATATATTTCAATAATGTAACTTGTGAATTCAAGTTTACTCCTAACAACAAAGCCCTGCTCCTAAATGCCTGGGTATAGTCTTGAAATGTTTGGCCTTTAAGTTGCCTAAAATTCTACCAACTCATAATGGCTTTCTACATATAGGCTAAAGGATAAAATCATATTTTAATTGCAGAAACAAATTCAACCCAAGAAATGGATATCTTACAATGGATTCACATTTCCCCTTGAGTCTTTTCTTCCCACCAGACTAATGTTGCTCCTTCTAGCCCAATGAAGCCAACTGGATCTTTATGTCATCTTCTTGAAGGTTCTGAATTCTGTAGTAAACCTCCAATTGCTTAATCCAATTGTCTAACTTTTTTGCATTCACCTCACCATTGTACATGGGAATTTCAAACTTAATGTCCAATTTGAGTAAGGGAGTTTTTCCTTTTGGGGTTTGGGAATGAGTATGAGCAGTTTTTGTGGTGGAAGTGGAAGATGTTGTTGTTTAAGATGTTAAGGATAATGAAGATGATGACGAAGATGAAGATGGTGGAGATGGAGGTGGATTTCCACCACTACCCTTTGAATCCTTGTTATCATCTTTTTTTATCCTCTGAGATTCCCTCTCCATGTGGAGGCTTAGAACTCTCTCCAATCATTCTAGTGTTCCTCTTTTCATAGAGGACTCTAACCATGTCAATCAATTCATAGAAATCTTTCTTGAATGCTTCATCCTTTGAAAGACCTTCACTCTCTTTTGCTCCTGACATGATGATTTTGGGTTCAGGCTTAGTTTCTGGTACTGTTTGTACCTCTTCAATCTTGATTGAAGGCAAAACTTCAGGTATTTCAAGTGCAGCTAGAATTGGAACTTTGGGTGGAGATTGTGACCTTGTGGCTCTCCTTCTTTTGGGAATTACCTTAGGAGTTGCAACCAATAGTTTCCCTTCTCCTCTCTACAACTTTAACCTTGTAAGCATCACAAATTTGCAACCATTAAAACCCTACTTGCACAAAACTCAAGAAACCAAGTAAATAAATTTCACTCTGATACCAACTTTATTTGTTATTGGAAGTTAGTTTTGCTGTGCTAATTTCAATTACAGATTTATAAACAAATGCTTGTCCATTGTTAGGATATTCCGACACATAGGAAATAGTTAAGTATAACTTGGTCTAGTTAGGTAAAGTGTGTTTCTTTACTAGGTACTTTTGTAACTTACAATCCGACGGTCACGATATGTAGTGATCTGACGGTTCATTCTCTCCTCGGTATTACCGACACTTGATCCATGGCTTAGCACTCGATTAGTCCATGATCTCTATTTAAAGAGCATGGAGGGTCATTTATAGGGTAACCGTTCATGAGAGAAGCTTATGTAAATTTTCATTCTTTTATTAATAAATTTCCTGAAGTGACCGCGTTGGCTCAGGTCGTGGACTGTTTCCCTCTTTGAGGGTTTTAACCACGTCAACAATACTGGTGTATTGATTTGTGATCTGTTTGTGAGCGGTTTCCTTTGGTGTTTTATCTAAGGAACTTACCTTGTAAATTCCTACATGGTATCAGAGCTATTTGAAGGCCGCATCCATTAGTGATCCAAATCTGAAGCCGGTAGAACTGCATCTGACTGGAGTTTCCTAGATCTATTGTTTCTAACTACTTTCGGGGTAAGAGGACTACTCTATTGTGTTAGGAGCATCTGTTCTAGTGAGGAACCCCTTTCGTTTCACGTGAAAAGGTTTTCGGTAGCCCTAGCTATGTCATTTTTAAGATCTGGAGGTATATAGTGTTTATTTGTAGTTTCTAGTTTTTTTTCTCTCTGTTTATTTCAGTTTATTTATCTCTTTGTTTTTTATTACCGGATCTACACCTTTCATTTATGTGTATGCTCTTTTCCCCACGACTCTATGCGATCTGGGAAAATCAGAAACAGAAAGGAAGTTTTTTTTTCTCATGCGTATGCTCTTTTCCGTCGTGCCTTAGTGTGATCTTGGAAAATCAGAAACATTAAGGAAAATTGTTAGTTTCCGGGTAAAGCTAACTTCAAACCATAAGGTTTGTTTTTTTTTATATGTCCATTTAGGGTTTTGTGGTTTTTGTTTTGCAGGCAAAAAACAGCTTTCTCAAATAAGCACGCACCCCAAAGCTTCGGTGACTAAAAAAAAACCCTTCCTCTTTTCCAAAAATTACTAACCTTTTAAACTAGCTCACTTGGTTCAAAGTTACTTTATGAGAATAGAGGTCTTGAGTTCAAGTCTTTCTATTTGTTGAGCTAATTATATTAAGTTTGGAAAGGGGGCAGATTTTTTTAAAAATATAACATTATCATTCATTTCCGCACATTCCCGCACTTCGTCGGCATCTTCAACAACTTTTCTTCAAAAAGCCATAACTTCTTCATCCGGAAGCCGTTTTCAGAGCCGTTTTTTTTAATCAGCCTAATTTTTCGAAATATTTTCATTAGAACACTTATTTTCAGCATCTATAGCTTCAGTTTCTATTAAAATGGAAATTCCATGCCAAGTTATTCTTGACAGCACTAACTACTTCCAATGGTGGTCCTACATTGTGGATTTACTTAGAAGTAAAGGTCTTTACAAAATAGCCTCAGGCCAAGAAACCAAACCAAAAGATGAAGATAAGGCAGCCAAATGAGAAAATAGGAAAGATCAAGCATGTGGGTTGATAGGGATGTCTATTTCTCCAGACCTTAGATTCCATATCGCAGAACTTGATACTCCTAATGAAGCAATGAAACAGATCACTAAAGATTTTGGAATTAAAAATGAACTTAGAGCCCATCAACTTGAAAATGAGTTGCTTACATTGGACCCCAATAATTTTTCTTCTATTGAAAATTTTTTGTCCAAGATCAAGACCCTTAGACTTCTCTTGGAAGGTGTTAAGGTTAAGAAAGAAGATGGTAACCTTATCTATTCCATTCTTACTAAGTTGGGACCAGTCTACTCTGTGTTTGTTTCCACCTTCCATTCTACAAGAGAAGCCTTCATTTCTAAAGGACAAACCTACAAGCCCCCTTCCTTTGATTCCTTTTGTGATTCTTTAATAAGAGAACAAGAAAAACTCTTACACCTTGGTCTTCTTAATCTTGGAAACTCTTCTAAGAAAGCCTTAGCCACCCAACAGCAACCAAATTCAAAGAATCCTAAGCAGTCGTATCCTAAAAATAATGGTCCTAAACCAAACAAGGGTCCTAAGCAATTTCAGCCTCAAAATGATAAGGCAAATAAAAACAAAGGGAAGAAAACTGATAGACATTGCCACTTTTGTAATCAAGATGACCACTTATAATCTAAATGTTTTGAGAAGATGGAAGCCTTGGAAGCAACAATCAAGGAGCATAACATCCATTTGGAGCACTCTTCAACTTCAACTTCATCTTCAGGAATAGCATTTTCTGCATGTGGTTGTCAAACATCTCGGTCTAGATATGCACTAAATGTATCTTCTTCTTCTAATTCTCATGAGTGGCTCATTGATTTTGGAGGTTTTTATCACATGGCCAAAAACAAAGCCATGTTTTCTTCTTTAAATGATTGTAACACCAAAAATATATATGTTGATGATGATAGATCTCTTAGTGTTATAGGGACTGGAACCATTCATATAGACAATGGTCAATTTAATGATGTATTATGTGTTCCAACCTTATCCTACAACTTTCTATCTGTATATCAGATAACTCATTCAGGTGAAGGAAAAAACATTGAATTTTCACCTCACGATGTTGTAATTAAGAACCTAAGAGATTCTAGACAGATTTTAGCTACTGGCACTGCTGATGATTTTACAAGGTTGTATAAGTTTAACAACTTTGGATCATCAAATCTTCCCTCGGTATTTTTTGTTCATAATGATGAAGTGAGCAAACTTTGGCATGAGCGATTTGGTCACTTAAACTATTGCTCCCTTCAAATTCCATGTAAAGAAAATATGGTGATAGGTCTTCCCATGGTATCTTGCAGAGATGGTGTTTGTTCCGGATGTGTACTCGGAAAACATCATCGGGATAGTTTTGAAAAACTTGCCTCTTGGCATGCCTCAGCCCCTTTATAGCTTGTGCATAGTGATTTTATGTGGTCCACTTCCAGTTGTTTCATTCTCTGGCTACAATTATTTCTTAACTTTCATTGATGATTTGGCAAGGTGCACTTAGGTATACTTCTTAAAACTCAAGAGTGAAGTATTTAACATGTTCTTGGCCTTTAAGGCCTTTGTTGAAAAACAATCTGGACATCAAATTCTTAAGCTAAGATCTAATAATGGTGGAGA
>APFE030740523.1:0-13623 GCA_000404065.3 Pinus taeda | reverse complement strand
ATAACTTGGTCTAGTGTAGAGTTAAGTAAAGTGTGTTTCTTTACTATGTACTTTTGTAACTTACAATCCGACGGTCACGATATGTAGTGATCTGACGGTTCATTCTCTCCTCGGTATTATTGACACTTGATCTGTGGCTTAACACCTAATTGGTCCATGATCTCTATTTAAAGAGCATGGAGGGTCATTTTTAGGGTAACCATTCATGAGAAAAACTTATGTAAATTTTCATTCTTTTATTAATAAATTGCCTGAAGTGGTCGCGTTGGCTCAGGCCGTGGACTGTTTCCCTCTTTGAGGGTTTTAACCACGTCAACAATACTGGTGTATTGATCTGTGATCTGTTTGTGAGCGGTGTCCTTTAGTGTTCTGTCTCAGGAACTTACCTTGTAAATCCCTACATCCATTGTTTCCTATGCATAGGTTTCCTTAGGTTTTTTGTGTATGTAAACAAGTAAATTTGATCAAGTTTTATGTGACAATCATGAGAAAAAAAGCATAAAAGACAAATGTTGAATAGTATCAACAAAAAGTA
Source organism: Pinus taeda (assembly GCA_000404065.3). Classification (NCBI taxonomy): domain Eukaryota; kingdom Viridiplantae; phylum Streptophyta; class Pinopsida; order Pinales; family Pinaceae; genus Pinus; species Pinus taeda. The sequence goes on along the minus strand of APFE030740523.1, from coordinate 13,088 downwards.
CATCAAACCATCAAATAGACACTTAACACAATGTTTTGATGAAGGATTTCAGCCCTCCTAGGCTACATCTCTTTGGTCCAGCTTCCACGACTTGGGCCTCTTTATTAGCTCAATATGGAAAGAAAAAAAAAAGCTGTTTACAAAGCTCTATTGCCCCTGAAACTTGCTTCAATGTGTTCATAATGTCTAAATTAGCTAGGAACACCTTTTCTTGAGCTCCATTTGGTTGAATTTTTCTCCAGTTATGACCCAAACTGTTTTTCCCTAGAAAACCTCCTCCAAAAATGGAGGAACTCCAATTAATCCCGCTAGTTTTGGAGTTAGGGCCGAAATTGGTGGGTTCCGCTAAACATTCCGTCGAATTAACTCGATTTTAATTAAAGATTAACTGTGGATTAATTTACACTAATCCAGTTTTTTTTAACTCAAATCCGCGCAACTATACAAACAGTTAACCTGCAGTTTTTGGAGCGGTCACATGCCATGTATTAAATGTTAGCAATGATGTTGCCACCGGTTATGGTGTTTGTTGTCTGTCGTTTAAATAACGGTTTGATGTTACCGTCGGGGTGGTCACATGGCGAGTTAAATGTCAATGGTTTACACTGTGGTCTCGGATAATGTTTAACCCTGGCGGTTACACTTTATGCTAGCCATTGGTTGGTTGCCGTGGTCACAAGTCTACGGTAACCGTCGATGGTTTTTCTGCCAACTCTGCTCGGTTAACATAACAAATATAGTTTCGACCCATTATATTGTAAGACCCACCCGCATGGCACAACGCTAAGACTTGAGATTTGTATGGTGCAAGTCCCGGGTTCGACCCCCCCGCCTGCCACAAAATTTTGGTCCACTGCATGCTGAGCCCGGTCCTTTGGGGAGGAACATGTGGTGACCTCTAGGCTTGCTACTTGTCCCCTCCTCATTAGACCACCTTCAACCACTAGAAACCTGCCATGTCACCACCTGTGAACCCAATAAAACTTGACACTTAGCGAATTCTTACTGGATTTTGACCTTGCATAGTCACCTACCACGTCCGCAGTATAGACTGTTGATTGTGCATTTTTTTTGCAAAATTTCTTCTATTTGGAAAAGTGGACAGAACAAGATAACTTCCTCATATGAACTTGGTTTTTAGTGAAACGAGTTGCATTGGGATAATTTTGCTGAGACAGCTTCAGTCGTTTAGGTTTGAGACATTCTGAGAACTTTGATTTTTGAGCTAAATATTGAGCACCTGATCACCAATCAAATCCTTGTTCAAGTAATTGCATTTGTGTCATTGTTCTGTTGTTATCTTTCAGTTATGAAAGTGTGATTCAGTTTTGGGTAGTGACATGGACTTTGGGCTTGAAAAAGTGGCTCAAATCTCAGAGACGCGGGCACAACACTGGGCAAAAAAGTCCCTAAACACATGCATGCCCATGTTGTGGGAGTGTCTGGAGCCTCCTAGACACATGATTATCCATATCAAGGAAGAGTTTGGGGGTTTAATGGTCTGAAAACTCAGTTGGTCTCAGGGGTTATACCTAAGTGGTTGGGCTGGCTCCCGGGAGTTCTATTACTGATGTGGAAGGTCTATATGGTGTGTTTTCATCGATTCCACTTCCTTAACAGATAAATAGTGATTCAAATCATATCGTAGTAGCTTCTCATCACATGTTTACCCTGGTTGGTCGGTTACTTTTGTAGATGTGGGAGGATGGTGTTACATTCGACCACTCTTGTCTTGGATACCTGTCCACTACTCAAAGAGTGGCATTCTACTTCCCATATTGAATTATCTATCCTCAAGGAGTATCAATCTCATATGCCTATCCAATCCTTCATTCTCCTTCCTAGTGCCTTCACTAGACTTACGACTGTTAGTCTTGGTCTAGTGCATGACACATGGATAATATGATGTCTAGCATCACACCTTCTCAACCAGAGAGGAGATCCTCATTCCATCATGAGCAAGGAATAGACATTTGATCCTTTTTTAAATATTTAAGGAGACTTCTTAGCCCCTCTTAACTATAGAGGATATTCCTTACTTCCTTACCATTGGGAAATAATAATCACAAGCTCTTTAGCTTGTCTTCATCAGTAAACCATCTACTAGTTCTTCATGGAGATCTTCAAGCAGTAGCTGCATGGATCCTCCTCCCCTTTACATCTCATCATATTGAGCCTTTTGGTGGCCTCCAGTATTGCAGCAACAATGCTGCAACTCCTGGGACTCCCTTCTTTACTTTTATCAACCTGGTAGTTTGTAACAAACTTGGAAGCGACAATGTTGTATGCACAAGTACTAGCTCTTGCCGCAGCTGTCACTTGGTCAACTGGCACAAGTCAGCTAGGGGATCAAGCCAACTTCTATGAGCTATGAGAAGAAGCTTTCTAACTGATGGGTGGAAGCTAACTCGAAGGAAGCTAATCTATCTGCAGAAAGAAACTGAAAAGCTAAAAGCAAAAGCAAACCCTAGCAAACCCTAATTTTACCAGCTAGCTCTACTGATGCAAGAAAGAGGATGCAAGCTACTGGGAGAGATGCCATTGACTTCTAAGAATATTAAATGCATGTATCTAAGTTATGTCTACAACAAAATCTGAAAGAACCATCTTTTTGTATTTTGAATAAGTTGTCAGAATTATCATGCATGCGATTTAACTGTTTTTGACTGTGGAGAGGTAGATTGGCGAGAGGAAATGCTTGGAAGAGGTGAGGAAGGTTCAGAGAGGGCATAAGGGGTCCCTAACACCCTTCCAGAGAGTTTCACAGAGTTTGGCTATCAAGAAACCTCATTCGTGAGCTTCTACAGGAAGTCTGCAGGGGTTCTACAGGATGTTCTGGAATTTCTACAGGATGTCTGAAATTTTCTACAGGATGTTTAGAAATGGGATTTTGGAGGATGGATGGAGAAAGAAAGATGAAGGAGTGGGTATGGAGGTGAGCTAGGTGTGTGAAGAGGTCCATGACTTGGGGAATGGAGATGAGGAGTGGCAAGGATGGTGGGACTTGTCCAAGAGGCAGTGGAGCAATGTGGCACAAGGATATGGGGAATTAGGGCAAAGTGAGCAAATGGCAAATGTGAGGCAAGAATCCATGTTAGGGGATGGAGCAGATGGGTTTGATGGAGTATGGGTAGATAGAGAAATGGTACGTGTGCTCTGCAATTTGTTTTTCCAACTGAACCAACAAAGACTTGAAAGAAATCAAAGATCTAGTTATGCTAACCTAATTTGATCTAGCTAACAGTAAAGAGACTGAACTGAAGTTTACTTGCAATGAAACCATATATAACCACTATGCAACGAAGCAATCAAGAACCTGAACATGTAACCAACTTCTGCAAACAAAAATCAAACACTAATGGTTGCATGGGGAAGCAATGATAGTGTTTTTGGTGGCAACATGGTCACCTTGATCCCAGCTCCTGATCCCACTGAGGGAGAGGTGGAACCAGAGGTGCTTGATGACCCTTTTTGGAAGATCTCCCCTGTTATTATCCTAGCAGCTCCTGATGAACATGAAAATCCTATCTAATCATTAACCATGACCTATGTATCCAGCAAGATGTTATTCTACTTAACAGAAATTATTTTGCAGAGACATAAAAAACAAATAACAGTACATAAAGGATGCCTTGGCTCTTAGGTTGGGCCCAACCCCAAGAGCTAAAGGCTCCTATAAAGAACTCAGAGTTGATGCCAAATAGAACTACTTTTCATTATCCAAAAATAATCATCATAAGAAAGTTATACAGCAGTAGCTACAAGAAAACGAGCTGAGAAAATGACAGCACTATAGTGCAAAAATACAACAGTTCCAAAAGTAAACTACGAAGGCTGAGGGCTTCCTATTTATACACTATGAGGGGCCTAGCAGCCCTCCTAAACTCAAGGGACTCGGCTATTCCAACTGCTAGTAAACAGTCACTCTTCCCAAAGCTGCTTGGCTGCCTTTAGGATTCGTTTTGGTGGCCTGTTGAGCTCGGAGTTGAGGGTGGAGATTTCAAGGAAGGGCCATTTAATGCCAGAGACAACCCCCCTACGAATCCTCACCTCAAGCTTGGCTATCACCTAGCCCATAATTGCTTGGTTTTGCTCCAAAAATTTTCCAAAAAACCTTAAATAACCACGTATTAGCCTCCCTGGCAGAGTGACCACCCTTATTCGTTCAAATAACATAAACATACTAAAAAAACATGCATAATCTATGAAAAATGGAGGATTGAACAAGGACAATTAGGCAAAATGAGCCCAATAAGTTACCCAATTCGAGGCTCATCATCACCCCCCTACTAAATGGGTTGCTCATCCTCTGAGCAACTAGTCCAGCTCCTCATCCTTGATTGCCTTGATCGCCTCCCTCATGTCCCAGGCCTATGAGGTGATATCTTCTTCACTGTCATGAAATTCGGCCTTCCTTTCCATTCTTCCCACTGCCTATGTTCCTCCTGTTCTTTGCCTCCTTCTAGCAGCCCCAAAAGCAAAGGTGGACTTAACTTGAGAACTATCTAGTTGGCCTGAAGATTCTACATGGACTTTTTGTAGAGAGGTACTCATGCCAAGGCCTCCCTCATTCTAGTTGGGGTGTGTTATTCTCTAATTTTTAGGCTGTGGGACAATGTGTTCCACCTTCGGGTGCAAGCATGAACACAGTTGTCCCCCAATAGTCACTCCATGTCCTCAAAATGTGATATGGCTTGAGCTTGTTGATCCATGTAATCTAGTAGGGCTTGAGAGTTGTTTGCCAAGTGCTAGTGGGTAGATATTAATGCTGAGGGATCCACTGGCTCTGCTCTAATCAATAGTGGTTCCTGTAGTTCCCTATCCATAACATCTCTGACCTCTACTGCTCTCTTTTCTTCATGATTTAGCCAAGAGGCCATGGCCATAAGTTGCATGTCCCCTACTGCAGTGTTGGGGTCCCACAAGTTTATGTTGGGAAGGATCAAATTGTGTAGGTAGAACTCTGATAGTTTGGCCTTGTCCTCTGACGAACTGTTGTCACATAAAGCCATGAATTGTTGGTGGTTTTGGAATGGAGTGATACCTCTATGTGCCAAAGTGTTGATCTGAAACTGCAACCACTGATCCCTGAGGTATAGGGCGTAGGATTTGGCTGACTGCCTACACTACAGAGCTTCCATCACCCAACTGGCCATGCAGGCCAATTGGGCCTCCTTTTCTTGTACCTGTTGTTTCAGAGACTGTATCTCTAGGCCTTCTTGCAATTCCTTTTCCTGTAGTTGTCGATTCAGTGTCTCAATTTCAGCCTGCATCCCTTCCCTTCTCTGTTGTTCATTAGTGGTATCTTTGGATGTTGTGGGCTCCTCCTATTGTTGTTGTTCTCCCAAGATGTGAGGCTTGTCTTCCTTCTTCTATCCCTGCAACTGTAGTTGTTGTCTAAGCAGCTCATTTTCTTCCTGTAGCTTGTCCCGCTGGCAGCTCTCCACATGTCGTACCATAGCCAATTATCTTCTCGATTCCTTGAGTTGTTCCTCCAGGGGACCTATATCTGCCACCCCCTTGGACTTAGCGATTTTCATCCAAGTGTGGGTCCTCACTCTCTCTTCTTCTAATGCAAGAAAAAGTGGCACTATGCATCTTTGGGGAATGATCCTTCCAGCCTCCAAGAAGTTATAGTAGGAGCCCAAGTTGGGCTGGGGGCTAGGTTCCATAATGTGGTCCACATTTTCTTCCTCCTGTGGTGATTTAGCTACCTCACCTTCCATCTCCTCGGTGTCCTTTAGCCTAGCCAGTGTTTCCTATAGAACAGTCTTAGCATCCTGTAGAGAGGCCTTTGTGTCCAACATTTTCATTCTTTCTTTCCAGGTGGATGTCTTTAGGCTCCCCTGTTCATAAGTGATGGATACCTTGGAGGGATACCTCTCCTTTTGTGTAGTTGGGGTGTCTACAATCGTGACGGGTTCTTTTGACGGTGGCTGGGGTCTGCCAATCTTTATCCTCATGCTCCTTCTTGCCTTAAAATACATGGAATCCTCCCTCTTCCGCTTCCCTTTCTGCTTTGCGGATGTGCTTAGGGTGGCCAGCACAGCTGCTACCTCCCTGGCTAAAATCTCAGGTGATTTTTCCTTCTGTTGCCCTTATTCTAGACTTCCTGTAGAAAGTCTTGTGCTGGCCATTTTCTGGCTTCCTGTAGAAACAGTTTTTTGGCTTCCTATAGAAACGGTTTTCACTATTTTGGCCTGCTTGGCTGGGGGTGCCTTCTCTTTTAATGTTGTTGTCGTTTCCTTGGGTGTGCCCTCACTTGCTTGGACTTTTTCAGTCCTCTTTGCCCTGATTTGCAATCGTTTCTCCCTTGGTGTTTGTGCCTTTATTCCACCCACAGTTTTGGGCTCGGCAGCTTGGCCTTTCTCTTGTTTCTCTTCTTGTTCTTTCTGTGGTGGTCTGTCCTAGGTTTCCTTACCCTTGGATTTCTCTTCTGCCTCAATGTGCTCCCTTTCCTCACTGTTGGATGAAGTGAGTTCCTCGGCCAGAATTCGAATATCATCATCCTTGGACATATTACGGAAAATCTCCCAGGAGAGAGGGACAGTGTAGGTATGGAGGGAATAGTCCACTAGAAGCTTGATAATCCCATGATGGGCTAGCTGGTCCGGAGTCCATTCCTTCAATTTGGTGCCACACTCAATTAATTATTGTAGGAGGAAATAGGGGATGCTTAACTTTTGTTCTGGGGGTAAATCCATCCTATGTCTGAGTTCACTTAGCAACCGAAAGTGATAACCCTAAACAATACTAAACCGCACCTCATAGGTAATGTATTTCATGATCTGAACGCTGACCTCGCTCCAAAAAGGGTGTAGGCTGGCTCTCTAGATCCCATTCTTATCTTCTGAAAATTGTTCCTTTGGTAGGAAGAATTCTTTCTTGGCTTTTTGGCCCAATGCCCTCTCCTCTTTGTTCCAGGGTATCCCCAATGGTAGATCAGTGACTCGACTAATGAGCTATGGGGTAAGCTTTAAGGTCAACCCTCTGAAATTTACAGTGGCTAGTGTCTTGGATTTAGGTTGCAGAGACATTAAGAACTCTTCTGTTACCTCATCGTCATGACCTTGAATTCTGTCACAGAAGGTCATCCAATTGGCACGGGTGAATAGGTCCACCACCTCGGGGGTTTCTCGCAATTTCCTGGAATCCGAGGGTTCCTTTCTGATAAACCCTCCTAGCATGGTGAGAGTACTCTGTTTTGGCTTGTGCTCCTATCAGAAAGGGATATTCTATTTATGGTTTCCTCCCCTGAACTTTGAAGACAGTATCCCTCAGGTGTTTATATTTCACTTTGCACCAATTCCCTGGTTATAATGTTGTTGCTGCCCAAAACTCAACTATCAAAAGGGAATTAGACTCCCACAGACAGAGTGCAGAGCTCAATTTTCATCCCCAGCATGCATACAACCACATAAAATTCACATTCTTCATGCATAGGTTATCCCTCACCGTGGTTTATCGTTTATATAGGAGGAATTTCTTAACAGGAACCGTGGAGGATAATTTGATGCAGAACCAACTGAAAACTTCCATGTATCACATAGGCAAACTACTGTTCTTGACCCACAAGTAGACTTGCTTCTAATTCTCCTACTCCAGACAGTTTAATTCACCACCTTTCGAAATATCATGCATGGGAATGGTCTTTTCGAGCCTACCTCTCTTCGAAACTCCAATTTCGACGTAGACAGTCTAGGTTTCTCTCCTCTAGGAGACTATGTCGTGTTTCTTGTAGAGCTCCTTCCTATAGAGAGCTTTGTCGGGTATTGGAGGACGTCACGGTGCTTTTGAACAAGCTTGGGACGCGGCAGTGTTTTGAAATGGGCCGAGAAGTTCAGGCTAACAAACTGCAGAGGAGGAGGACGCATACTTTGCTGAAAACGGTTGCAAGTGTAAATGACAGTGGTTCATCGTGAGTTCTTCGGCCGAGAAATTTTGAATTATGGCACAATTCCTGGCGAGGGGATGAGGTTTCCAGACCGATCCGTTAGCCAACGTCACAGCCATCATTCCTCGGCGTGTCTCTGACCGCCATTTCCTTCTCTGCCATTAACCACTGCCATTACTGCCAATCCGCTGATTCTCCCCAACTGGACACTTCCCACGTGTTGGCTGCACGTCTCTTTGGCATAACCGAGCTCGTTCGGATCCCACCAGGCCATTCGACTGACTGTGGGTGGCCAGTTGACTGGCCACCGAATTCGTTCAATCCGCACCATTTCACAGACATGCAGTTTTCAAAATATAGTCTATGCAATTTGACGAATAAGGTTAGACACTTACCTGTGTGGCCGTGGACGTGCTCTGTAGGCTTCGGGACGTGGAACGATGGCTTTGCTCACTGTTGCTTCGTGCACAGGCACTGGAACTCCTTCTTTCATTGGCTGATGTTGTATGCACGGCTTCGAGACCCGATCCTCTGGTTGTAAACACTGCATGCACATGCTCCATCTGATTTTAGCTGTTGAGGAGGTGTTCACGTCCGAGCGGAGCTTGTTACATGTCCCCTGTGTCAATTTTAGCTGCTATTTACTCCATAGTATGTGCTCCAGACAGATCAGCTGCTACAGGATTCCTGTAGGACATCCTGTAACTGCTTCTCCACTTGGGATGCATGTTGAAACGGGCAAGGTTTTATTCATGGATGAAGGGTCCTGATGGAGCTTTGACAGGTAGAGTGTGCAAGCCTTTGTGTGCTTGACTTGTCACTTGGGAAAGAAATTTCAATCTGAGGAAAACAAGACTCCTTGTATGACTGTGCAGGAATACATAACCAAATTGTTTCCCTGGCGGTGGAAAGAGATGAAACAGGTAATGGATGGAAGAGAGGGGTGGTTGCAGGCCTCATCAACAGACTTCAAGCTTTAAATCCCTTTCCAGAATCAATTTTGGCCTGCCCGAAGGCTCTACAGGATGTTTCCTGTAGAAATGTAGAACTTCCTGTAGAAAGCCCCAAAACTTCCTGTAGAAAGCTCAGAACTTCCTGTAGGAGGTTGAATCTCAACCCGAATGTGTTCAAATCCTAGAAAAAGTGAGCGGCTATGGAGGGAGTGTCTGCAAGGATGTCTAGTAGCTTGGTACGGACCCCTATCCTCGTTTTGCGCGACCCTCTTTATCTGCATTGTATTCCCTACAACCTACAATAATTCCAGAGATTAGACCTGTTTCTTTTACTTTTTCTTTTCTTTTCTTTTTTCTGAGAGACAGTAGGGGCACCTCCATGAGGTTTTCACCCCCGCTATTTGCCCTGGGCGCCTCAGAGAGGTTTTCACCCAAGGATCTTTTTTATTCCATTTCTTTATTTTCTGAGAGACTGCTAGGGCGCCTCCATGAGGTTTTCACCCTCACTGTCTGCCCTGGGTGCCTCAAAGAGGTTTTCACTCAGGAATTTGTTTATTCCCTTCTTCTTTTTTTGATGATCAAGGTGTGGCCGAAATAGAGGCAGAACCCTGCTCTACTACAAGCACTGATTTTTCCACAGTTTCAATGAACTCCTGCCTCGAAAGGGGTTTCTTGTAGATTTTCAATCGATGCCCATTAACAAGCATGGGGATGGCTTCTTCATCAATGGTCCTGATAAGGACCGAACCATTGTCATTGCATTTCTCCACTGTATATGGTCCTAACCATCTTGTCCTCAGCTTTCCTTTGAAATCCTTGTATCTTGATTCATAAAGCAACGCCCAATCTCCCGGCTGGAATTGCTTTTCATTAAGGTGCCAGTCATGCCATATCTTCCTCTAGAGTTGAACTACTTTTGAGTGTAGGAGGGCCTGCATTTTGTGTTCATCTAATCCATTTAGCTGCAATAATCTTTCATGTTGAGCATGGCTGAGATCTAGGTCTAGCTAAGCTGCCACCCTCAATGTGTTGTACTCGAACTCTGTTGACAGCAAAGCTTTCTTCCCGTAGACCAGCTCATAAGGTGTGAAACCTGTTGTAGTCTTCCAAGTGGTGTTGTAGGCCCAGGTGGCCTCAACTAAGCGATCTGCCCAATCCTTCCTGTTGTTGCTCACCACCTTAGTCAAAATCCCTTCCAACGCTCTATCAGTGACTTCCACCTGCCCATTTGCTTGGGGATGATATGGGGTGGAAGGCATGTGCTTGATCTTGTGATGAGCGAGCAAATATTCAATCAGGTTGGAGGTGAACTGGCTTCCTTGATCGGTGACTAACTCTCTTGGGTAGCCAAACTTGTAGAAGATATTTTCTCTTAAAAACTCAGCCACCTTTTCTTCTGTTGTTGCTTTGATTGCCTTGGTTTCTGCCCACTTTATCAGTTAATTGGTGCACACAATGATGTAAGACTTTTGCTTTGAAGGAGGGTTGATGGGTCCCACGAAATCCATGCCCCACTTCTCAACTGGCTCAAAATTCACTTGAGGTTGGAGAGGCATTTCATCCCTTGAGGTTGGTTTCCCCATCCTTTAACATCTGTCACACTGGCTGATGTATCTTCTGACATCTTGATGAAGAGTAGGCCAATAGTAGCCTGCCTGTAGAATTTTGAAGGCAGTTATTTTTGCTGCAAAGTAGCCTCCACAGGGTCCGTCGTGACAGGTTAGGAGAATGTTAAAGACTTCATCCTCCCTAACACAATGCCTCAAGATCTGATCTGGGCCAAGTTTGAACAGTTTGCCCCTGATCCAAGTGAATGGGGCACTCTTCCTCATAATTCTGCTCTTCTCCTTTGAGGATAGATGTGGAGGGAACTGTGCTGAGACCAAGTAATTTTCTATATCAGCAAACCATGGAGAGAGTACTGAGATAGCAAACAGGTGTTCATCTGGCATATGGTCATCCACTATTCCTTCTTCACCTGTAGGCAAATCCAATCTAGACAAGAAGTCGGCAACAACATTTTCCTTACCTGGCTTATCGACAATAGTCAAATCAAATTGCTACAACAAAAGTAACCATCTAATGACACGAGCATTTACATCAGGCTTATTCATTAAGTATCTAATCGCAGCATGATCAGTGTGTACGAATGTTTGATAACCAGTGATGTAGTGTCTGAACTTGTTTAGGGAATGGACTACAGGCAGGAACTCTTTCTCGGTTACAGTATAGTTCATCTCTGCCTTGGACAGGTTTTTGCTGACAAAGTATATGGCATATGGAAGTTTCTCCTCAACTTGTCCTAAGGCAGCCCCTATGGCTTTGTTCAAGGCATCAGTGTGGATGTGGAAAGGTAGGGCCCAGTTTAGACCTCTTAAAATCGGGGCGAATACCGACTTATCTTTCAGCTCATCCAGAGCCCCTTGACAGTCATCAGTCCATTTAAACTCAACAACTTTCCCTAAGAGGCCAAACAAAGGCGAGGCTAGCTTACTGAAATCTTTAATGAATCTTCTGTAATATCCTGCTAAGCCTAGAAAACTCTGAACATCTCTCACCTTTTGAGGAGGTGGAACCTTTTGGATGATAGCAATTTTGTTAGGATCCACCTGCAATCCTTGCTGAGAAATGGTATGACCTAACACGGTCCCTTCAGTCATCAGGAATTCACATTTTTTCAGGATTGAGGGACAGGTTCATCTCAATGCACTTGTTTAAAACTTTTCCCAGGTTGGACAAGGCCTCTTGGAAGTTAGACCCATAAGGAGTAAAGTCATCCATATAGATTTCCACCGAATCATGAACCATCTCAGCAAATATGCTCAATACTGCTCTCTGGAAAGTGGCAAGAGCGTTGCATAGCCCAAAGGGAAGGACTCGGCAGGCAAAGGTACCCCATGGACAAGTGAAGGTGGTCTTATCTTGGTCCTCTGGGCTGATTTGGATCTGATTATACCTGCTGAACCCATCTAGGAAAGAGAAGAACTTCTTCCCTACTAGCCCATCCAACACTTGATCTATGAAAGGCAAAGAGAAATGGTCTTTCTTGGTGGCTTTGTTAACTTCCCGGTAAATCTACACAGATTCTCCACTTCCCGTTCTTCTTGGGCACAAGCACTGGAGGTGAAACCCACTCACTATCGGAGATGGGGTAGATGAATCCTGCATCCAATAACTTTTGCAATTCCTCTTTGACAATGTCTTTAAGGGCTAGATTCACTCTCCTCTAAGGCTGCATGACTAGTTTACAATCCTCTTTAATGTAAATATGATGGTATAGACCGAAGGATGGACCCCTTTCATTTCCTTATAGCTCCAGGAAAAAGCCTCCAAATGGCGATTCAACAGGCTACATAGCTCTTTTTCCTGAGAGGGAGATAGGGAGGAGCTGATATTTAAAGTTCTTTCAGGGCCAAATTCCACATTCTTAACTCGGGAAGAGGTCAGATCAGTCACACAGAGGTCCACTTAAGCGTTGGCTTGGGTATCTTCCACCAAATCTTCTAAGGACAGTGCACTGGGAGGTGGATTTTGAATCAAGTTCTCAATCAAGTCATCCTCGGTTTGAGGACCTCCCCTGCTGGTTTCTACCGTGTACAATGGTGCAGAGTAGACCTCGTCCTCATCCCCCTCTTCCAACCAGAGAGGTAAGTCATGTTCTAGCAGAGGTTGGGCAGGAGGGTATAGGACTAGCTGCTTGGACATAGGCCCATTCTTGATAGTCATGCTTCCAGCTCGACAGCTGATGTAAGCATCCGCAGTAGCTAACCAAGGCCTTCCCAAAATGAGGGGGTATCCAATGAGTTTTGCCTTTGGCTGAAGGACCAAGAAGTCTGCAGGGTACTCCCAAGAGTCAACAGAGACGAGGACATCTTCCACAATCCCTTCGGGAATCACGGTGGAGTGGTCTGCTAACTGCAGTACTATCGAGGTCTTCCTTAGGAAACTCTGAAGGTTGAGTTTAAGCATAGTGTCCCTGGTCATCACATTAATGGCAGCCCCTAGATCAATCAAGGTATGGGGGATTATGGTGCCATTGATGTGGACATCAACTACAAGACTCCCAAGGTCTAAATATTTTGGACAGATTACTTGCCCCAACATCAGATCAGACAGTTGTCCTATGACATTGATAGTCGGGGCATCTCTCTTGCGCCTACCTAGGTGCTTGAAACACTTCTCCTTGATCAATTTGTTGTATATTGGTACATATTTTATGGCCTGGAGAAGTGGTATTTTCA
>APFE030740504.1:190860-231471 GCA_000404065.3 Pinus taeda | reverse complement strand
AAAATATAACTAACTGAATTAACTTATTTATTTAAATATAGGTTTTGCCTCTAATCCAGTCCATCTAACCGTTTCCCAGTCAAATTTAGCCATTAGACAATATAGCCGTTACCTGGTCAAGAAATATCATTGTTGGATGCTCTTCTCTAACTATTTAATATGCTGAGCTAGATTTGATTCTTCAACTTGTCCTAACGATGAACCACACTGGTTTGTTCGAAACGCGTCGACAAATGAAATATCATGTGATTTACGCCAAAAAATTTCTCATAAACTTGATATGGATCACAGAAGCCTCAATTCAATTTTGAAGGATTGTCATGATAATCCTTATGGAGGACATTTTACCAATGGGAGAATAGGTCATAAGGTGCTTCAGATAGACTATTTTTTGCCTATCATATTCTAGGATGCAATAAAGTATGTACAAGGGTGTGACAATTTCCATAGGATGTGGCAACCTATCCGATCAGTTTGAATTTCATTACATCCTCAATTAGTGATAGAGGCTTTTGAGATATGAGCTATAGATTTTGTAAGACCAATTAATCCCCCATCTCGACATAAGTCTTATATTTTGGTATGAATAGACTACATCACCAAGTGGGTTGAAGCTAAGGCACTTACCAAGGCTATTGAATTGGTTATTTTATACTTCCTATTTGAAGACATCCTTTTTCAGTACAGAGTGCTAAAGGAGATAGTTATAGATTGAGGGGCACAGTTCACTTCCCAGTCGATAGAGAACCTTGCAAGATATATAAGATCCACCATCGAGTCACTTCACTTTATTATCTGTAGGCTAATAGACAAGTGGAGAGTACTAATAAAGTGCTTGAAGTAATTCTTACAAAAATTACGGCAGGTCACCAATGAGATTGAGCTAAAAGAATTCTATAGGTGCTCAGTGCTTACAAAACCACTTGGTGGGACACCACACTTTTTCTCCATATGAAATCATGTATGGTAAGAATGAAATTTTTTTCCCCATTAAATTTGAAATAAAGACACACAAAACTACTTTGGAGGTAGATTTAGACTTATCAATAGTACAAAAACATTATCTAGATCAATAGAATGATTTGGGAGATATGCACTTGGTTGTTGTGCAACATACTGATATTATCCCCAAAAAAAATATTCTAAGTGGCATGAAAAATTCATAAAAAAGAAAGTGTTTTAGAAGGGTGATTAGGCTTTGTTATATGAATTGAGTTGTAAGGATTTTAAGGGAAAGCTTTGTACCATGTGGTTAGGTCCTTGTGAAGTGGATGCATTCTTCAACAACAGGAATATAAATCTGACAACCATCGACGAGTGACAAACATATTTTCTTTCCAATGGACATCGTATTCATTTGTATCAAAAGCCAACTTTTAAGGATTCATTTGTTGACATTATCTTAGATTCTGATCTTGAAGTCATTGGGGCAAATTAAAAATTTCCTATGCCACCAACCATTTAATTTCTTTCTTTTTATTGTTCAAAAAATAATTGAAAAAGACAGGAAATAAAATAATAAAAAATAATATAAACAATACAAAAAATAAAAATAAAAAAATTAATGGTGAAAACCCCTTTGGGGGGCGGTTAGATAAAGTGGTGGCTAAAAACTAGCTTGTTGGCGGACAACACATTCTTTTTTGCAGTAACAACACTATGATTTTTTTGTTGTTTCACCTATGACTGGTTTGCTGACATTGAAGGTTGAATATTGATACTAACACTAAAAAAAAATGTACCTGCTAATTATGGAAATCAAATATTGTTGTTGATATGGAGGCTTAAGTATTGCTACTGGTACATACCAGATGTATGTTCTGACCACCAAATGTTGTTGTTGATACAAACCAGATGTACCTATTAACAACCAGATTTTGCTGCTAATATAGACCATATGTATCCACTAATCACCAAATGTTATCATTTGTGAAGCTTTGTTTGTTGTCAATAATCTCTTGTTGTTACAATGGAATTTGTTGATGACTACACCACCATTATTGCCACTGTGACCATATGGAAGGGACCCACCAAGGAAAATTGCCACTAACTTTGCTACCAAGTGCTTCCAGTTGAGTCAACAGTCTCCTTTCCTTCACTAGCTCAGCATTATTGGTAAGTTTGTGATAGGTAAACTTCTATCATTTACTCACATTACTGAAATTAAGTCTAACTTGACCATCACGTTATAGTGGCTAAGGGTGGCCTTCATTTCAAAGTTGGGAGGGTGGATTCACATCGTAATTTTGTACGATACACCTATTAGAAACTAGGACATTGATAAGGCACGAAGATGCATGAAATAGGGGTGTGGAATGCCTATTCTCCAGAATAAAAATACCACTCATGGATGAATTTCCTTAAATAAAATTTCATTCTCACAATTCTGGAATGACTTTCTAAAAATAGAAAGTCATGTCTAGCATCTCAAGCACGACTTTCCAAAAATAGTAAATCACTTTACATAAATTGGTAATCAAGCAGAGTTGAAGAAAAACAAATTAACTTATCCTTAATCAATCCTAATAGTTCAATCTTGATTGAATACTCAATATTATTAATATTATTATTATCTTTTATGAGACTATGATATTATTATTAAAAAGGAATTACAAGTCAATTTTATCTCCTCAATCAATTCACACCTCCTTCGTGACTCTCTCTCTCTCTCTCTCTCTTAAATAATTCATTATACTCTATTTTATGCACTCATCAAAGGATGGCATATTCCCTTTTCACTCATTAAAAATATGTCATAAAATATTCCACTTACACTCTCTTTAATGCATATGTTACACTCTCCTTAACTAATGCATGCATACCTCTCCTTAATGCCATAAGTTACACTCCTCTAAATGGAATCCAATGCATGCACATTACTCTTCCTTTATGACAAGAATTGGTTGCTCCTCCTATATATGAGTCTCATGTATTCTCACTTGGGGATTAGGAGGCCAAGAGTGGAAGAGACTTGAGGAAAATAGTGAGAGTGAGAGATATGGAGAGTAGCCAATTGCTTCCATAATAAATCTGAAATTATTGTTAAAATCCTAAGATTTCTAGCTATTGAGTTTGGCCATGAGTGGTATTGAGAGGAAGTGAAAATTTGTTTCCTTAGTTTGCCTTGCAAATCTCTCTAATGTTGTCTTTTGGTATTGCTTGTGGGCTTTTGTAGCTCAGGGGTTCCAGGGGGATAAGTTCTTCCTGGATATGACTGGGAGGAAAACCGGGTGGTTCACAATGAGTTGGTAATGATATTGGAGCTGGAGCATACTCTCATTGGAGCTGGAGCATACTCCCATTTTTTGAGTTGTATAAATTTACTGCCAGGTATGTTGACAACATTATATTGTGTTTCTTTTTGTAGTTCATTACATGGTTTTTCTTATCTGGTTGTTGACTGAAACTTAGATGTATATCAAATGCTGCACAATAAAAGTTGAAGGAATTTTGCAATAATTGTAGTGAATTTTATGTAAGTTTTGTTTGTACAGTTTCATTGCAAGTTGATTTACATCATGTCTTAATGATTGAAGCATTCAGGCTGCCATGAGTTTTATGAAAACATGTTAATAGCACAAATTTGGGTTTTCCTTCTCTTTTTACAGTTGTAGATAAGTTTTTAGAGTATATGTTTGACAAAAGGGATAAATAAGATAGTATGAATTTGTTTTTGGTTGTGGTTTTAAATAATCACATTTTTTGGCGTTTCTGTTTCGATTTATTTTAACTTCAGGGGGTATCTGTACCTTATGGCCATGTCGCCCCAACCTTTATTTCAAAAACAGAGTTTCAGAATCCGGTTCTGTAATCTTCTATATTTTACATATTTGCTGCTACTGCTTGGCGATTTGTCATGCTACTTTTTTTTGTAGCTATGATTTACTTATGAAATCATTCTGTTATATAAACTTGGAATTATTATTTTAAAGTATCAATGGTTAATACATTTATAGTTTAATAAACTGGTGACTGCGTGTTTGATAGTTTAATAATTAGCAGCTTGTTTTGTGACCGTTAACCGTTGTTCAAAATTCCCAATGGTTGTAGCTACATCGCTGCGAGCTATTTGTAAAAATTCTTAAATATTTATAGTCATTATGTGCCTAAATTTTTGTATATGCATCAATCAAGATGGATGACAGTTCTACTTATGTATTAGGTTCACTTCTTGGCATTACTGACAAAGAAAAAGAAACTATGTAATCTTAGATTCATGTTAGTTAATTTTGGTGAAATCTCCTTAAGAGTTATGGTTGTAATTGTTTGACAAAATGCCTCAATGGTTGTACATTTCATGCTTGCAAACTGTTTGGCATAATGCTTCAATGGTTGTAGCTAATTACATCTATGAATTGTCTATAAAAATGACTAAGTAAATTTAGGATTTGCAACCAAGGTGTTTTTGGAGATATCTCAAGGAATAAGCATGATGGTTCCATTGAAGTAAAAATCCATGGAAGGCAAATTGGTTAAGTGAATTGTTGTAATTGCTAGCTCACATATGAATTCATAATAATTGGAAACCACTCCTTTAGAAGTTGAATTATCTTGTTTTTCTTCCCTTTGTTTTACCAAAGAATTCATAGGCATATTATCTAGAACAAAATCAAACTAGTCACTCTTGAACACTTAATTGCAATAGAAT
Source organism: Pinus taeda (assembly GCA_000404065.3). NCBI lineage: Eukaryota > Viridiplantae > Streptophyta > Pinopsida > Pinales > Pinaceae > Pinus > Pinus taeda. The sequence continues at coordinate 226,823 of APFE030740504.1, read as the reverse complement.
GAACAATTAGCTTATTGGAAATTGTGGTTTGTAAATATTGATATTATTTATCCCACTAAAGACTATCATTTAAATGTGATTTTAAGACTTATGGTTGTAAGTTTTGGATCTTGAGGAACCACGACCCTGTAGCCTTAATGAGAAGTTTAATATTACCATGGGTTAGTTAGTTAGTAGAAATTAGTATGTAGTGTAAAGAATACCAATAAAAATAAAAATATAGATATATAACCTTGCATGAACTTTTACGTCTTAAAAACTTAAACTTAAATAGCATTTTGAGTCAGCCTTAGTATAATACTGGCGGTTGGTAAGGTGGGACCTTACATAAAGGAACAAAATGAAATATAGATTTTAAAAAAACATAGAGATAAAGTGAAACTGAACTTCATTTAGTAAATAGCAACCGTTGAAAACTATTTACATGTAGAATGAAAGAAAACTAGCTCGAGCGATGGTAGCTTATCTATGAGAAGATAAGTTACAGCTACATGCCTTTTGAATTGTGTTACAATTAGGCTCTAAGGTATTTTTTATCATGAATAAACAATAAGAAACCCTAAACATCTAAAATCCAAACTTTATGATGAAGCGCCAAAAGCTTATGGGCCTCGATGGGGTTAGTTGGAATGTAAACTTCCTAAGATTGTAACTTTGGCATACGATCTCCGTTTGGCACACACGATAGCCCGTTAGAAAGGTATATCCTAGAAAAACAACTTTTGACTACAAACATGAGACATCTTCATATTAAATTTCCCATTTCCCCAAAAAAATATTTTAGGGCCTCAAAATAACTCTGGAAGTTCAAGACCAGAAAATTGTCGAAATAGAAAATTGTGCTAAAAAATAGGAACCTAATAGAAAATAGTGATGGGGTTCCAAGTGGAATAGGCGAGTGGCCACCAATATTGACTTGGATCAGTATTCCCCCCTTTGGAAGCAATGGTCCCCGTTACATTGAGTGCTTCTATGAGATGGGGAAATTTCTTCTCAACTCAGTCCCTAATGAGCCACTTGCCTTGGTGCAAGAGTTGACACGCTTTCACAACTTAATACAGTTGGATCCTCTATTGGAAAGTGTTCTTAATCTATGTGTCTATGATCCGATCAGTTGTGGCTAATCCAATGCAATCTCGGTTGAGCTTTATTAGTGTTAACTGCTCGACAATGTCTAATATGTCCAACAATGATGGAGAGTATAGTCGAAGGTGGTCCACATTGAATACTAGGTGTAGGCTAAGGAATGGGGGGATGCTTATCTCGAAATCATTACTACCCACAACCTTCATGATGGTGTAAGGACTGTGTTGGAGTGGTTGAAGCCTTTAATGGGCCCCCACAAGGCATTCCTTCTACAAATGCAACCAAACCATGTCGCCCAGTTGAAACCTATGAGGCACCCGATGTTGATCATGATGTTATTTGTACTTAGTATCAGCTTTATCCAAGATATCATGAACCTACTGGAATATGTGTTAAATGTGTTCAATAAACTTGATGGATTTATGAGGTTCATATTGAACATGTGCAAATTCTTCTTGTGTAATGGCAAGAGGAATTGCAACATCAATGGGACAAAATGGTTGAAATCACAGGCCCACCTAAAAGGGGTTGTGGCTAGTTGAACTATGGATATCTTTGTTGTAGCTATGTTGAACATAGGGGTGACTCTCAACCCATGTTCATGGATGCTTAGAGTTTTACATGTGTAGTATGTGCACTACCATCCTATTGACAAGCTTTGTTTGGCCGTCAGTCTGGGTGTGGAAGGCAGTCGAATTGGTGAACTTGGTGTCCAACAATGACCAGAGGCTTGACCAAAATGCACTTAGGAACCTGCTATCCGAATCTAATAGGATGGTCTGATGGATCCTAAAATGAACTCACGCTCATTAAAAGAAGAGGTTGGTAGTGGATTTTGCTATGATACTCTTCTTGCAGGTAGTCAATATGGAAATCTTAGAAAATATATCAATGACCACAAACACATAGTCATTACCATGCTTGGTAGAAGGAAGTCTAGACATATAGTCTATGGAGATGGATTCTCAAGGTCAACTAAGAATAAGCAGAGGGGTGTACAAGCCTTGCTTCTTAATGGTTGTCTTGGTGATGCCATAGGTATTCCATGATTTGATATATTTGCAAGCATCTCATTAGAGTTTCATCCAATAAAAATATTTTTTCAATAGCAGCACTATCTTTTCCATGCCAAAGTGCCCTACTACCTAACTATAATGTGCCTCCCAAATTAGCTTGGCATGCTCGCTTGAAGGAATGAAAACGTGTCCCATGTAGCACAATAGTGCATCCTAAATGTATAATTCAAGAACTTTCAAGAACTTTCTTGTCATCCATTAGCATCTGGTATGTGGTGATGAATTCTGGATCATTTTTGCATAGTTGTGTCCATCCAAAAGTCTCTTTCCCATAAGAGTTGAGAATAGTTGTCAACACCACAACCGAGGGCCAATTGAGGAAATCTACAATGTGATTGGTTCTACCCTTCTTATATTTAATGTTCAAATGGAATTTTTGTAGATATGTGGACCATTTCTGATGGTGATCATTATGTAATTTTCCATGTGTCTGCATGAATTGAAGAGGTCAGTGATCTATATGGATAAGTGTTTCCTTACCAAAAAAGTAATGTTTCCATTGTCGATAGGTCTGCATGATGGAATACATCTCCTTATCATAGGTTGGGTATCTTCGAATAGTATCAGAGAGTGTCTCACTGTCATAAGCCACCAAATTCCCTTGTTGAGTGAGGACTGTACCAATATCATAGTCAGAGGCATTTGTCTCAATCTCAAATGGTTATTGCAGGTATGGAAATGTGAGGAGTAATACGAAGAAAAGGCAATGTTTCAACTTAATGAATGCCTTTTGTTGTAACTTGAACCATAAAAACTTTGCTTTTGCTCCACCCATGGTAACTTGATTTAGGTGCTAAGTGATGTGGGATAGTCCAAACATGAATCTACGGTAGAAATTAGCAAGGCCCAAGCTCTGTGAGATTCGTCGGGACCGGCCAATCCCGAATGACCTGGATCTTAGTTGGATCCACGTGCACACCTTTCTCATCAATAATGTAACCTAGATATTAGACTTTTTCCATGGATAAGGAACATTTTTCTAAATTTTCACATATATTGTGCTATCATAGAGTATCCAGGACTTGTCGAATATGTTATAGGTTTTATTCCCAAATATTATTCAAGATGAAAATATCATCAAGATATACAACCATGAATGAGTTGGTGAAAGGCCACAAGATGCCATCCATCAACCTCATGAAAGTTTCGAGGGAATCCGTTAAACCGAAGAGAATGATTAACTACTCGAAAAGACCCTACTTGTATTTGAAAGGAGTCTTCCGGACATCTGTAGGTTCTATTGGAACTTGTTGATAGTCGGACTTCAAATAAATCTTGTTAAAGTATTTGGCCCCCTTGAGTTGACCAAGAATGTCATTGATATGTGGATTTGGTTTTCTATTCCCAACTATGATTTTCTTCAGGGCTTCATAATCAATCCAAAGCCTCTACGTCCCATCCTTCTTCTGCACAAGTACAGTGGAGTTGCCACAGGGTGAGGAACATGTTTGGATGTGCCCTTTTTGTAGCATTTCATGGAGCTACTGCTTGATTTCCTCAATTTCCTACAACGGTAGATTGTCCCATTGGGTAGAGGTACGCTAGGGGTCAGATTGATGGAATGCTTGACCTGACAATGCAAAGGTGCACTTGTGGGTGAGGATAAGATGTCACTATACTATTCCAAAACCTTATCCATTTATCGTTATCACATAAAGGAGCCTTGTGTGGAGGAAATGGATTTTGTCATGATATTTCACTTACTTCGAGAGTGAATTAGGAGGAAGACAAATTTCTTAGTTTGGGATATGACTTTACTGCATTCTTACCAAATATCAGCGAAATAGTAGCAGGTAGGGCTACCTCTAGTGTAGCCACCCCTACCACATTTACCCAAATTCTCTGGCTCCAATTAAGTAAGTGAGGCCTACAAATTGACCACAACACTAACAACTCACAACATCCCCCAAAGCTACAAGACACTCAGGGGACAAAGAACCAGCCCAGGTGACCAAACCCTGAGTTGGGGCCCCTTTTCACTCACCAGGCTCCCAACCACACCCTTGACACTGCCTGCATGTAGTTGGAGGCCTCCAACCTCACTCACAAGCCTTGCTAAATATGGTTGCGACCTAAATTTCTCAGTTAAGTACCTTCGGTCCTGATATTTAAGCCATAATTCCAGGCCAACCTCCATACCCCTCCCCAAAATTGCTTAAGACTTATTAGAATGATAAATGACATAAGGAGATGCTAAACAAACAAAATTTGACCTAACCAGGCCTAACCATGATAGATATTTCGTCAAACATATGGTAAAAATGTAAGTTATAGGTCATGAATGCATATCTGATTGTAGGAGTTTAAAAATTATCTAAGAATCACCAAGAAGGTCTGATGCCCTCTCATAATAGTTGCAATAAAAATTGTTAGTACTTGCATTCATTAACCTTTAATACACTTGTTAAAACATGTCAAGATCCATCAATAATAGACATCACATAACCAACGAACAACCAACATAGAAACCATGGCAACTCATCCATAATATCGCCAACATAATCACTACAAATATACATGGATCGCAATAGAATAATAACTCTTATTAAGATATGAAATGCCAACCATGTAAGGGACTTCCATGTACCACCCGATCATAGATTGGGCTAAACCAAATCTCTCTTTTGTCCAATCACCCCCACGCCATACTCCAAGCATGAATATTGGATCTCATGGAATAACCAAAACAAAATCAATCTAGGGCTTCCAGAGCCCAGACCACCTCAACCCTCAACCACAATGATTCCACCTCCATGGTTAGACATCACTAACACCAACTAGATCGGTTTATACCCACTCTTTCCAGGGCTCTAGAAGTAGTAACTCAACCCACAACTTTCCAAGGATCTAGATTGCTTGTCCAACCCTGCTCTAGGGCACCAAGGGCTCCAAAGTGTTTGCCCCAACCTAGGCTCTAGGACTAGTAACTCAACCCAAGTTGTTTCAGGGATTCCATAGCATTTGTTCCAACCCACGGCCATAAATAATTATGAGCATCAATTAGAAATAAATCAAGTGGAAAAACCCACAACACCATGGATATCCAAGAAATGGCAAGGCAAGACTAAAACCATTGTCAATCCGGGTAGATTTCCCTGCCAATGACTGTATATAACCAAGAAATGACATGCATATACCATGCATCCATAAATCAGAAAGGAAATCACACATGCAAACTGTTACCTGCCAAGCAATCCAGCTATAGTTATTGATCCCCATGTTCCCTTGTACTTTCCTACTTTCTTTTACATTCCTTCTCCAAATCTAATGTATTCCAATGTGATCCAAGAATACTCTAAGTGTGCGAGATTATGAGAGAATGAGAGAATAGAAGAGAGCTCCAAAATTGATCTAAAAAAAGATGAAGCTGAAAAAAGTTGTGAATTGATCCTCAAAAGCTTTTTGATCATTGAGGCCTCTATTTTCTTCATTTTCCTTCATTTTTCGTTCAATTTCCCTCTCATGCAATTATGTGTCCCTTCATCTCCCTTTTCTCCTATTTTCCTTTGTTTTCATAAATTAATGCCACTTTTCCTTTGCCAATTTCCATAGCCATAAATTAATCACCAATTATACCCATCACTATGTTTTTCCCACAATCAACTTAGAATACATGTCCCATGACATTGGACTTATATTTTATTTACATGAAAATCAACCAGGGGTTGTTACAAACCCCTCTTGCTTGGGGGAACATCGTCCTTGGTGTTCGATGACACTTATAAACCAACAAAACACATGTTTCCCATGGAGCTTTATAACACAGCTCAATGCAACATTTACATCATATCATGCTTGTTGGAATTTCTAAGTTTAACCCGTTAGAAATTCTTCCTGTACTATCTCATTTATTTCTTCCTACTTGTTCAATTACTTAACAAGTTATTTACCATGTAAATATTGAAAATAAATACAAGTACAGTATCAACACATACAAATCATCAACTGAAAGTAAACAAGCACATAAGTGACACCGTTGTTTTTGGACTAATGTCCCCGGAAAACCCGATGCGGGAAAATCGGTGCAGCTATTCATAGGGTTTTATTATTATGCAGTTTCATAATAGAACCTGGGTGCCATAAATATCTCACCCAACAGAGAATGTTGTCAGCATTAGTACCTCTCAGTTAGAGACAAATATTCCAGCTAAAATACGGATGAGTGATCCCACAGCAACAATGCAGCTTTTGTTGCTCTACGTCATCCTATCTGGCTCTCCAGCTCTCAGTCTATCCCACGAAATGCTTCTAGTGCTTCCTCTAGGCCCTGCCTCTCTAACCCAACATCAACCTATCTAGGCTCTATGTCAGCTTCTGGAGCCTCTGCATCAGCCCCTGGACCCTCTGTGTCTCACACACTGGCCCTCTCTAGCTCTACGCAGCTCCTGACTGCCTCTAGCTGGCTCTGCGCTGATCCTCCTAGTACTAACTATACCTCTCTGCTATGTATTCACTGCCCCTCAACTGCAACTCTGATCACTCACTCAATTTTCTTTGCAAACCCTGACCTATAAAATCGAGTTCTTGATCTCTCTTGCTGTGTTCTCCAACTGACCCTCAAGCCTCCTCTTATACTTTTCTCGTTGGTCCATCAACAACTGAGATTAAATACCTAATCAATGGCTAATATTAGATTTGGCTTGATCCATGACTTTTGGACCATTCTAACCCAGTTTTATATTAATACCCATTAATATTTTATTTTTCCTAAGTTTAGACATAGGAACTCCATTAAAAATATTAATTATTTTATTATCTCCCAAACCAGTTATAATCCGCCCAAACCATTTCTAGGTCTTGGAGATCTCATGTTCTTTAGCCTCTCCACCTATTTTCATGGCTAGATCACATCTGATGCTACCCCAAATCAACACTCCCTCTTAGCGAGGATTGTGCTCTAATAATACTCCACACTGAGCATCACTCTGATTATAAGGCACCGGTACTTGTGCTGATGTTAGGCCTCCCCGGCCAACATCCTCTGCATTTTTGCATCCTATACTACTACCCATGGCCCTGCCACTACCACTGCTACATCCGTACGAAAGCTCCCTCTACATCTGTGCTGCTGCTGGTCCTTTCTCCCAACACTGCAACCCCCTCTCATCATGCTACATCGCACTACTGCATACTGCTACTGCACTGCAACTCAGTTACTAAGAAGTAAGTAACTGATCCACCCAACTACTGAAACTCATGTCAGTCTAGAAACACTCCCTATGCTGAATCTCTCTCTCTCGCTAACAAGTTCTCCCTCTACTGACCTTTGCGCTATTGCAATAACTCCCTGCATCTCACATCATTGCACACCTCTTTGTGCCATCCTGCACTAGTGCAACACTCCCATGCCTCTCACACTGTTGCAATCTGCTAGCCTCGCGCTGTCCAAGGACTCCTGCACTGTAGCACTCTTTGTCGCTCCATCCACATCCGTCTCTACCCACATCTGCCAGTCCTGCTACTCTCTCCTCGGGGCTCCCGTAGCAAGGTATAATCCAAGAGGTTGGGTACCTCAAGGATCCTGCCCCTCATCACCCATAGTCCTCCTGACTACAACTCAATGTCTCCCCACTTGTTCTTCTTCCTCGGACACTGGTTCACATAGTGACCCAGTTCCCCACAATGGAAGAACTTGACCTTAGAGAGGTCCTTCTTCTTCCTCTTCTCCTACTTTCCCGAAGATTCCAGAGCCGCATCCTCTTTCTCTTCCTTCTTGATCAGGACCCCTTGGTTGCTACTCCGCGCCTTGGTCACCCATTTGATCTCTTCTTGATGAAGAGCTTCCTGCAGTTCCTCCCAATCTAGAAGGCTGGACCTACCCAGTATGCTTTAGAAAAATACCTCCCAATCCTCTAAGACTGCGTTCAATGCGGTCCTCCCCATCAGTTCCTGATCCATTGTGGCCCCTATGGAAGTTAGTTGATCACGGATCTCCTTCAATCCACCGAGGAATACATCTATCTGCTCTCCCTTCTACATCTGGTATGACGCAACTGATTTTCAAGTAACATCTTCCTCTGCACGGAAGTATGCTGGTACAATTTCTTAAGGGCCTCCCACATCTCATTTTTTGTGTCCTTCTCAGCAATATGTGGCACTAAATGATCCTTGACCCCATCAAGGATGATGCAGTTTTCCCTGGCCATTGCCTGCTCGTACTTCTCATTTTCAGTTGGGTCAATTGGGATCACTATTGTTTTCAAGGCAAAGTGCTTGATGTGATACCTGTCTAGAATGGACAAGATTCTGACCTTCTAGACTACGAAGTTGGAAGCGTCGTCTACTCTATCCTAATCTCTCAACCCATTCGCTGCCATCTTACTGCTCTTCTTCCGACTCCTCTGCGTCTCTTTACTTCCCTCCTGGAAGTCCTCAGTTCGACTCCCTTTAGTTCTTTATTTCCTTTCTAGAAATCCCTCCTCCTTGGTCTTTCCTTGTTAGGTACTATTCTGACCAGAGTACCCCACCAACTTCGCTCAACAAATTATCCACAGCTCCCTATACTTCAGCAATTTCAAGAACTGAGCCTCTAGGCTCTGCACAATCCCGGCACCGATAAAATCTGCACCTCCTGGCCATAGCGTCAATCCTTCCTGGATGAGAAAGATGACTGGGCACTACGTAGGTTAGGTTTTCTCCTCTCTACCACTGCGTTGATCCTCCTCCTGGCTCTAACTGATGACACAGGCACTCAGCGTCACCCCTTCCTTGCAGCTTTCTACTAGGAACAACTTCTATCACTTGGGATAATTGTTTTCTACTGCTAATGCTCTGCTCAGTTGATGCCTTCAGTTATTCTGTGATCTGTAACCACCCTCTCATACCATGTTGGAATTTCTAAGTTTAACCCGTTAGAAATTCTTCTTGTACTATCTAATTTATTTCTTCCTACTTGTTCAATTACTGAACAAGTTATTTACCATGTAAATACTAAAAATAAATACAAGTACAGTATCAACACATACAAATCATCAATTGAAAGTAAACAATCACAAAAGTGACATTGTTGTTTTTGGACTAATGTCCTTGGAAAAACCTAATGCGGGATAATCGATGCAATTATTTAGAGGGTTTTATTATTATGCAATTTCATAATACAACCTGGGTGCCAGAAATGGCTCACTCAATAGAGAATTCCCTCAATAGTAGTACCTCTAAGTCGAAGATAGATATTCCAGCTAAAACATTGGATGTGATCCCACAGCAACAATGCAGCTTTTGTTGCTCTACGTCACTCTGATAGGGACTGTGTCACCCTATCCGGCTCTCCAGCTCTCAGTCTGTCCCACGAAATTCTCCCAATGCTTCCTCTAGGCCCTGTGTCAACCTTTCTAGCCCAGCGGCAACCTCTCTAGGCTCTGTGTCAACTTCTGGAGCCTCTGTGTCAGCCCCTGGACCCTCTGCGTCTAAGACGTTAGCCGTCTCTGGCTCTGTGCAGCTCTTGGCTACCTATGCGTCCCTCTCTCGGCTCTGCGCTAATCCTCCTAGTACTAACTCTACCTCTCTGCTATGTATTCATTGTCCCTCAACTGCAACTCTAATCACTCACTCAATTTTCTCAGCGAACCCTGCCCTAGAAAATCAAATTCTTGATCTCTCTCGGTGTGTTCTCCATCTGACCCTCAAGCCTCCTCTTATACTTTTCTCGTTGGTCCATCAATGGCCAAGATTAAATATCTAATCAACGTCTAAGATTAGATTTGGCTTGATCCATGACTTTTAGACCATTCTAACCCAGTTTTATATTAATACCCATTAATATTTTATTTTTCCTAAGTTTAGACTTAGGAACTCCATTAAAAATATTAATTATTTTAATATCTCCCAAATTGGTTAGAATCTGCCTAAACCATTTCTGGGTCTTGGAGATCTCATGTGCTTTAGACTCTCCACCAATTTTCATGGCTAGAGAACATTTTATTCTACCCCAAATCAACAATGTTGCTGATACCATGAACCTCATACCATGAACACCATACCACTTATTGGAGCTTTATAACACAACTCAATGCGGTATTTATATACACGCACACACACACATATATATAGACATGACCAAAACATAACATCAAACACATATACCAGAATGCATATTCTCAACCAAAGAATAGAGAAGCATACATAGCCTGCATCTGATCAACCATCTCCCATGTAGCTTCATCGGACCCAAAGTGCTTCCACTACACTTTAACTTGCTCGATTGCTAAATTCCAGAGCATCAGAATCTTTCAATGCAATGCACTCAGGTTTCGACTAGAATTATCCATATGGTTCCACCTACAATATTGATCAGTCAATCACATGATCAACATCCTTCATGTATCTTTTAATCAATGAAACATGGAAAACATCATGGACTTTCACTGCCATATGTAGTGCAAGTCAGTAGGCCACTGGTCTAATCCTCTCAAGGATCTTGAAAGGCCCGCAATACTGAGGTGCCAACTTGGCACATGACCCAATATTCAAGGATATCTTCTTGGGCTTGATGTGCAAGTACACATGTTCCCCAACCTAGAAATCCTTGAATATCATGTGTTGATATGCATAACTCTTCTTTATATCTTGTGTTTCCTTTAGATTCTTCCTAATAACCTGCATTCCCTATTCTGTTTCTGCCAACATGTTTGGTCCAATCAGTACTTTGTTCACTAGATCACTCCAACTGATGATAGTATTAGAGCTTCGCTCATAAAGTGCCTCAAATGGACTCATCTTCAAGGACTCCTGACACCCATTATTGTACGTAAACTCTATGAGTGGAAGATACTCTTCCCACTTCCTCTGCTGATGCATGACATACATTCTCAGCATGTCCTCAAGAATCTTACTAACCCTCTATGTCTGTCCATCTGTTTGTGGATGATAAGTTGTACTGAAAGCTAACTCTAACCCCAAACCTGCAAACAACTTGTTCCAAAACCTAGAAGTGAACTTGGCATCTTTGTCTTACACAATCTTCTTAGGAATACCATGTAACCTCACTATCTCCCTAATGAAAATTTGAGTTATGTCACTAGGTGAGTTCATAGATTTAACTGCGATGAAATGAGCTACCTTGTTCAACCTTTCAACCACAACCATAATATAATCATGTTGCTTCAATGTCCTCAACAAACCTATAATGAAATCCATGGAAATGACCTCCCATTTCCACTTTGGAATCGGAATCGACTGTAATAAACCACCTAGATGCTTACACTATGGTTTTACCAGTTGATCATCTAAACATTTCAAAACATACTCAGCCTCTTATTCTTTCAAGTTCAGCCAATGATAAGACTTCTTAACTGCTATCAATGTCTTTTGATATCCTGGGTGACCAAAATATGGCTTGAAATAAAATTCCCTCAAGATAAGCTTCTTGAGCTCGTTGTTTCCCGACACATAGATCTTGTCCCTAAATCTGACCAAACCATCGGTTGTGAGATGATAATCCATGTCCTAATCACCTATACCCTGTTGTTGTAACCTATGATTAATAGGAAACTCTGTCAGCACTACAGGAAACACAAAAAAAACAACATGAAGGACAACAAGAACAGAGGGAAGGCAAGGAAGCAGCAACACAAGTGCAAGAGGGGGAAAATTCTCCAAAGGCATCTAAGGGAGAATCCAAAGAGCTGCAGGAACCTAGCCCACAACCCAATATGAGCTCTTATTACATATTCATTGAGGAGGTAGAGTAATACCACATAAATTTGTCATCCCTCTATTCTTTGAGCTTGAGAGGAAGGACACATCATCAGATGCAAATTACCAAATCAAAGGAGGATGTGGGCCATATGGAAGAGAAGCTAGTAGACACAACCAGAGAGTTGAGTAGGATAAGAGCAAGGAACGAATTATGCGATCTCAACTAGAGGAAGAAAATACATGGCTAAGGAGGTAGTTACAACAAAAAGAGATCCAATTGGCCACCATGGCAAGCCTCTCCATGGAGGCACTCCAATGCAAGATGTCACCTACTTTCGCACAAAGTGTCTAGGCACCCTAACAATGCTCAGAGTAAGGGTTGTCACTCTAATCCTTACTCAGTCTATTTAGACTCTCTGCTAGACAAATCAAGGGGGTAGTCCCTGGGGTGAATGAATTGAGGGAGGATAGGAAACTTAAAATATGGACAATTGGATTTTTTTAGTGTTTTTTTTTTTTTATTTGAAATATAATAAAATCAAATATATTATCCTTTAATTGGATAAAAATGTAAAACAAAAATCAAATTAAAAAAATAAAAAAATCAAAGAATCATAAGTAAAAACAAAACAAGAAATGTGAAATCAAAACAAACAAACAAAAATATAAAAATCAAGAAATCAAATTAAAACAAATCGAAATGAAAAAAAAAAAAAACACTAACCCTAACCATATACAAGACAAATAAAATAAAATTCGAACGAATCGAAAAATAAAAAGAAACTAACCTAATACAAAACGAAAAAAGGCAAGGAGAAATCGATTTTTTTGTTGTTGTTATGTGTAGATTGGTGGCGGAGAAATGGAGAGAAGCCACGGGTCAATAGAATGGAACGAGTGCAGTGACGATGGCAAGGATGGACCTTGATGAAGAAGGAGCGGACAACGAAGAAGAGAAAGGAATGCAAGCAATGAGGACGCAAAGGAAAAAAAGCCAATGGATGAGGGAGGAAGGAGGCGAATGAGGGTTTGATTCAGCGTGCAGGCAATGGATCTCGATGGGAGAGGCAGAGGAAAAGTGGCTACGGGTTAGGAGAAAGAGGTGGCCTTGGAGAGAGGAGGGAAGAAGACTGTGTTGGAGGAGTTGCATGCAGGTAGCAGCAAAAGGCTGTGGGTCTTCTAAAAAAAATTGAAATTTTGTAGTAAGAAAAATAAAAAGAAGAACCCAGGGAGCATTTCCAGGAAGCCAATGGTAGCCTTAAGAAACCCAAAATAAACCGAATAAAAAATAAAAATAAATAAAAATCGAATTCCACGTCAATATATTTTTTATGCTTCAAATTTAGCCTTGAAACCCTCATGAAATTTTCCAGATCTAAGAAAGTTTAAACCCTTGGACTGTAACAAAATTGAATAATATCCCTGAAAATTTAGATTGATAAACCCCTAGAGATCTAGATCTTACCCTCCAGGGCCAAGATCTGGACTCTACACAAATTTTATCCTGAGATCTGTAGCTGCATGACAACAAAAAACACCCAAACAATATATAAAATGATAAAAACTAAAACCCGGAAAAACCCATGTTAGAAAAATAATTACAGAATTTACAAACTACACAAGAATGATAGATCTATCAGATCTGAGGAGTATGAGTCCAACGCCGCTCCCAGATTTGATAATCAAAGGTTCTCAACAGCCAGATCTATCAATTTCCCCCACAAAAATTATTTTTTTTAATTTTAAGTAGGTGTTAACTCGAAACACTTCGTGCATCACCAACAAAAAAAAACTTATGATAAGCCCGTGATTTATTTTACTGGACTCCTCAGAATACATGGATAGGGAGCTGGCTGGTACAACTTAAAACTTCCCCTAATGCCCGAGGATCTAAAATCAAGATTTTCCTACAAAACTCAATCCATCCATTAAAAATAGAGCAAAAAAACAATAATCAAACTCAGACAAATAGAGATACCTGCTATTACATTCAAAATTTAGATTATTATTTAAACCCCAACAAATGAGCAAGATACTTGTACTCAAATCACTCTTTAGAAGCTATCATCAATTGCTTTCGTAAAAATTATGCATGAAAACAACACATCTTACAGTATTCCCATGAAGAGTAACACCAACAAAACTTAACTCCAACGTCTTTCTTTATTATCCATAAAAAGGTTACACAAGAGCTTCTTGCTAAGCACATGACTCAAAGGTCGGATCCATTGACTGACCAATGACTTCCTATTTAAAGATAAATCCTCCAATAGCTAGTTCGAGTGATCTTCGTCAAAGCAATCTCGATTGTTGATGAAAATTAAAATTCCTTTTAATCTCATCCATTGAAATATTTAAAAATTTGGAGAAATTCGAATTTTTCAATTAAATGCATTTTAATTAAATCAAAAATAAAAAATTTGAATTAATTTCCCCAAAATTTTGACTTTGACTTAACCTGAGGGATCAAAGGTTTAAAATTTATCAAAATAATTTATTTACTTTAGTCCCCGGGCCTCTTGAAATTTTATTTTTAAGGACCGACAGATTTTGCCTATGGAGAATTTAAATTTACCTAGGACCTAGAATTAATTAAATTTATGGCTTAGGATTTTAATCAATTTTTTGCGAGAAAATTTAATTAATTAACATATGAGGGGATAAATTATTTTTCTAACCTTCAAGACACTTTATATCATGATTTTCATATTTTTTTACATCACAAGGGGGAAAACCCATTTGTAATATACCCTCACGTACTATCCATTTTTGTGACACAAATATAATCCAATAGACCAAGCAATTTATAATAAAATAACCTAACCAAATAGTTAGGATTATTCTCAAATCAATTTTACATAGACTCAATCTAGAACATTAGGACTCACCTAAGATCCCAATGATAAAATCCATTCCAGCGTTGGGATAAGACTAAAAGAAAACTTTTCCGACCATCCGAGAATGGATCGGTGAGACAAAAAACCTCCCAGAATGTATATCATCACCAAAAAAGTAAGTTTACTTAGGAAATTACATACATGACACGGATCTGCTAAAAAAATTTTACATCATATATACGCAAAGTGGTTTTACATTATAACATGATGATCAGGCTGATGATGATAGTTGAACGACACTGACACATCGATCAGGTGCTATCCCTTTTGCGAAAAAATGGGGTGTACTGCTATGGGTCGTTGACACGTAGTGGTCAACATCTGGCTCTACTTGGGGGCATGTTGTTGCACCAGAGGAATGTGAGAATCCAAAATCTACATCCACGCAACACACAATATAACATAAGTAGCGTCCATCCAAAAATCATCATATAACGTTGCGCACAAGAAATATATAAGCTCTTCCTTTATTAACTATCTTAATAACATGAAAAACACAAATCTAACTATAAAATGAAATACTGAAATAACACGATCTAAGGTTAGAAATTCAATACAAATATGCCCCATGGCATCAGATGCGTTCAATATAGTGCATACTGAGCATTTGCCTGCTTTCAGGCAAATCTGTTGGTTGCTTCTCGAATGTGCCATGTCCAATCCTACAAAGGGTAGGACTTTTTCCTATCCGAAAATCAAGTTGCCCATGGCCAGCAGATGGATCAAACCACTTTCTCATTCTCTTTCTCTTGCGGTTTTTTTTTTTTTTTTTTTTTTTTTTTTTTTTTTTTTTTTTTTTTTTTTTTTTTTTTTTTTTTTTTTAGCAGGCTGTGATGTTGATGATGATGTTGTCAGCGTACAACTTCCTTCTTAGTCTGAAAAATGCTAGTATGGAAAATTTGAAATGTTCAAGACTTTTGTGACCTGCTCTTCTTTATGAACCTGATCTATTATGATTGGTGGATCAACTATGCGAGCATCAACTTGATTCTTATTAGTTTCCATTTTACCCTTGTCACCTTCAATTAACCACTTTCCAGTGGAACAAATGACCTCCTCATAATAAGATGGAGCTTGCTTCAGTAGACAGGGAGGCTTATGATCTGTTGATGTTTCCTTGTTTCTTTCATCCTCTAACTAATGCTGAAATTTATGTACCTATATCTTTTCCATTGTTATGGAATCCATATGGTTAGAGTGTTCCACCTCCATAGCACTGACTCCCTTGGCATGGTTTTCCTCCATGGTCAATAACCTATTCTGAAGACATATTTGACCAGCTTCCATGTCCTTTATCATTTTAACATTCTTTTCTTTCATGTCCATGAATTAGTTTTGCATATAGTTTATCTCTTTCTTATGATTTGCATGCATGGTAGCTAACTGATTATTATAATCGAATCTCATGATGGCCATTTCTTCATCCATAATTGACAATTTGTTGAATCAAACTTATTTCTTCTTGATAGCTTGCTTCCATGGCAGTCACTTGATTTGAATGATTAAATTCCATGATCGCCATATTTTCCTCTAAGGTTGATATCTTGCTTTTCATAGAATTAATTCCCCTCGCATGATTAGCTATTAATGTTGCTTGATTAAGTTCCATATCTTTAATAAGTTGAGCCTAATTAACTTTTTCATTCTTACTTACTTGAGTCTGATTTAACTGTATGTCTTTAACCATTTGAATTAACTCCTTGAAATCATTTTCAAATTTTATAGTTTTCTTTACTTTAGCTTTTTCTTTGACTTTGCCTTTATCTCCATATTCATCTTCAAAGGCATCAATGATTGATTTTAGAGAATCAAAAGTGTTATTAGGGAAATTAACATACCAATCAAAATCATCTCCAGATTAGGTAAGAATGAAAATATTCATCTTCATATCTTCGTATTTAGAATATTATGGGAGACACCTGTTTATACAGAGGCTGACATTCTGAAGGTGAGCTTCAACAGTAAAAACATTGTTACCTTGAAAAGGAGGAAATTCATTGATGGCATCACCGAAAAAAGAAGGATAGCCATGCGGAGCTCCCTGAATATTAGTAAAATCACAAGGAGCAAACAAGTTATAATCGATGATGATGAGAAAAAGATGGGCCAAATGGATATCAATGAGAGAGATCCCTACTCAAGAAAATCAAAATATCTACAAGAAGCGCGCTTCTAACAGAAATTCTTGTAAGAAACGGAAGTGGAGTCGCCACTTGACCATGAATCTATCACAAAGAGACTAAACGTGAAACCAAAAAAGTTAGTGGATGGAGGCAGATGGATATCCAGAGAGGGCTCCCTGTCTGGGATTAAATGAATGAATAAGTGGAGTTGCCACCCAAACAGGAAACCAACCGAAATGTCGAGTTGTAGATAGTGAAGATGAAAGGATTAGATGAGAAAAATGAGGAGAGTTAGGATGGTGAGAAATGAAGAGACGAAATGGCGCCAGAAAAATGAGATGAAATGTCGTAAAGCCAAGGTCCAATAAATTGGTCCTTGGTGGAAATGCCAAGAAGTGTTGGCTTTGCTGGCTCGAATGAGAATGATAAATAAGAAGAATAAAAATCGTGAACTTCGGAAACAAGATAAACTTGTTGCCCTAGCAACAACACTAAATCGTGAACTTCGGCAATAAGATAAACTTGTTTCCCTAGCAACAACACCAAAATGTTGTGCCGGATGAGAGGAAGAAAAAAGATGAGATGATTGAAACAATGTTGAGGAAACCAAGGAAAGAAAAACTCTATCACCAGCAATGACGCCGAAAAATGTTGTCGCACAAAGTGTCTAGGCATCGTGACAATGCTTAGAGTAAGCGTTGTCACTCTAATCCTTACTCCCTCCGTTTAGACTCTCTCCTAGACAAGTCAAGGGGGGTAGTCCCTAAGGTGAATGGATGAGGATAGTCTATGGAACACAAACTTTAGGAGATTTTAAGGATGAACAACTTGAAGGAATTAGAACAAGTCTTGGTCAATTGAGATATATAGATTAAAATAAGACAACCATAAGATAAAATTGATTATAGACCAGTGCCTTTAATTTGAATTAACCATAGACTAAAAAAAAAAAACAAGTTATCCAGAGTAATTTATAAATGTGGCGAAGGTGACGATCATGCATGATTAAATGTAGATCCTCAAAACTTTAACATGCAGAATATTCTAGATTTAAAATAATTTTGATTAAGAACTCAAATCTAGAATAATTTATCATTTTCCAATAGGCAATATCATTTACACTTGCCAATAGAGAAATCAATACCATAAAATTAAAATTTTACATTTAACACCAATGACACCAAGGTACTTTAAATTTGAATTTTAATCATCCCTTAGGCAATCAATTCAATGTGGTAAATGAAAAAACCAATATTTTTTATGTGACAAAAATAAAACAAATAAAAAAGGTTAATAAATTGAAATTTTAATGGGCCATAGGCCACATTAAAAAAAATTAATATGAAAGCTCAAATCATTTTTTGATTTAATTCTTTTAGGAATTCTAAAGTCACCACAATTTTTTAATATGTAATTATATACTATTATTGATATGATTTTTTTTTAAATTTTAGAATTTTTTATGTTTTGAAATGAAGAAATAAATAAAAAGATCCAAATGGCATAATATATATGGATTGATAATAAATTGATAAAATGTAAGAACACAAATCAAATAAAAATAAAAACGAAAAGAAATAAAAAATGAAAATCAAGAATCATAAGTAAAAACAAAACAAGAATTGGTGAAATAAAACAAACAAACAAACAAAAAATATAAAAATCAAGAAATCCCAATAAAAGAAATTGAAATGAAATAAAAAAATAGAGTATTATATATTTATATATATATATATATATATAATATATATATATATTGTGGTGACTTTAGACTTTATAAAAGAATTAAATCAAAAGAGGATTTGCGCTTTCACATTAGATTCATTTTAATGTGGCCTATGGCTCATTAAAATTTCAATTTATTAATTTTTTATTTGTTTTACTTTTGTCACATTAAAAATATTGATTTCTTCATTTACCATGTTAAATTGATTGCCTAAGGGATAATTAAAATTCAAATTTAAAGTACCTTAGCATCATTGGTGTTAAATGTAAAATTTTAATTTTTGTGGTATTGATTTATCTATTGGCAAGTGCAAATGATATTGCCTATTGGAAAATGATAAATTATTCTATATCTGAGTTCTTAATGAAAATTATTTTAACTCTAGAATATGCTGCATGTTAAAGTTTTGAGGATTCACATTTAATCGTTCATGATCGTCACCTTCGCCACATTTATAAATTACTCTGGATAATATTTTTTTTCTAGTCTATGATTAATTCAAATTAAAGGCACTCGTCTATAATCAATTTTATCTTATGGTTGTGTCTTATTTTAATCTATCTATCTCAATTGACCAAGATTTGTTCTAAATCCATCAAGTTGTTCATCCTTAAAATCTCCTAGAGTCTGTGTTCCACAGACTATCCTCATCCATTCACCTTAGGGACTACCCCCCTTGACTTGTCTAGGAGAGAGTCTAAATGGAGTGAGTAAGGATTAGAGTGACGACCCTTACTCTGAGCGTTGTCGTGGTGCCTAGACACTTTATGTGACAACACCACCAAAATCATATGCTTTCTACCTCAAATATCAATGACTGCAATTTCAAATAAATATACTAGCACAACAAGGCACTATGTCTTTCCAAGACTATGGGAAATTCATTTAACTATGTGACAAAAGTACCCTAGAGGATAAGGCCAAGATATCTTAATTTTACTTGCACAACTTGGAATTAACAAACTTGGATGTGTGGGACCCCAGTGCAAGGTTGGGGGACTTACAACTAATGGCCCTTGCATCATGGATGAGTCATGACGAGGCCATGACTAAGGAGGTGAAGAAGGTGTTGGAAAGAGAAGAAAAATAGCCCCTTTACACCAAAGCAGAACAGATAAATTGAATGGATGTCATTAGCACCCACAACATCATCGCCAATGATCCCAAACTTACACCAAGATACCTAGATACACATTTTGAGAACACCTTGAGATTGCTAGTTCATGAAATCCAACAAGCATGCCAAAGAAGATGGGGCACCCTACCATACAGCCTAAGGATCAAGGAGTATCATTCCCCTGAAAGGATGAGAGATGCACTAGAAAGGACCCCATTGTATAAGAATGCACTGCATAGACTCAAAATCAATTGGATTGGTTTGAAACTCAGTCCACCCTTGCTATTGGGTATGTTAAAAGGTAGAAAGGAGGAAGAGGAAAGAAAGCAGTGGGAGGAAATATAGAATTATGCAGGGTTTTATCCACAAGAAGAAACTCCATCAACAGAGGCTTGGGATGTCAGAGAGGCCACAAGGGCTATGAAAGACATGGACATAGACTAAGTTGCTCAAAGGATGAGCAACACTTTCAGTAGGGGGGATGATGAAGCTCATCAATAGGTAAATTATATGGACCTTAATGCCACTCTCCATCTTATTAAAGTCATTTTTTCTCACATTTCTTTACATATTTTATTATACTTTTCTTATTGAGAAGGGTAAAGGTGAGATGTTATGTCATGTGGCCTAATGTGCATTAATTACAGAATTTGGAGTATTTTTTGGCTAATTGAAGTGCATGAACTCGAAGTAGAAGGGCAAGAGGGATTTTAGGAGATTCATTCTCCCTCCCTAACTCCTCAATCACTCGAATATTCCTCCACCAGATTTCATTAGCTCGGAGTTACAAGAAGCGAAACCTACCAAGTTCATTGGCAGCCAAGCCAATGATAGTTGAAGACAAGTTAATCTCAAGTTTGGGAGCCAAGCCTCCCTAATTTTAAGGAAGATGTTGGTAGCTTTAGTTGTATAAACAAGAAGGCCTAGGGCCTCATTAGAATTCGACTTTTATTGTTTCCAAGAGGCAATTTCGAGCTTAAGATACTGTGACTGTTATTCTCATGTTATTTTTGACATTTTGGTGATAATGAAAAGGGTTTCTTTGATCCAGCACTGAGTTGATTTACAGGGTTGAAGCTCTTGGGTTAGGACCCAACCCTAGTAGCAAAGGTTCCTCTTCTTTTTGTACATGTATCCTTTGATTAGAATCATAGATTAGCTGCTGAAATTATTTTTGTTTTGTTGAATTTGCAAATCTTTGAATGATTGGTTAGTTTTGCTTCCATTAGTTGGAGAAGTAGATCAATGTTACAATAGTGAAAAAAGACTTCAAAAAATCTGGTGAAAGTGCCCTCATCCTCATCTCCCTCATGGGATCATGATTTGAGGGCCCCACTCTCACAGCCCCAAAAATAGAGTTATCTTTTGGTTATTACATAGCTTAGGATTTCTTGTCGAGTAGACCATTGTTAATGATTTCTTAGAAGTACTTGCAATTGTCATTTTGGTTCCTTAAGTTTGCTGCAGATTAGAAAGCATTCCATTCCATGGATTTGATCCACTAGCCATCAATAAATCAGTGTCTCAAATTCAACTCATCTTTTCCACATTTACATAATGTTGTGCATAAATAAAGAAATGAATATGTGTTGTTGCAGGAGTTGCAGATCTGCAGGGAGTAACTCATTCCACTAGCCTCATCTAAAGTTTTCTCCACCTCTTGCCAGACCCTACCAATCACCAATTTAGATTTTTGTTTTGCAGCCACCTTGAGCAAATCCAACCATCCTGAAGAGTTGGGTTGATCCTTTGGTAGTTTGAACCTTCCCCATACCTTATTCCACCATCATACACCTTCCCAACACTTCCTTTCACCTTCTCAACACTTCCTTTCACCTTCCCTACCTTCCTACAACTTTCAGCTAAGTTTCTTGTAGTAAACCAGGACATCCTGTAGTAACTACAAGAAACCTATATCAACTACAAGAAACCATGTAGCAGCCTCTTTTAGACTGTTTTGGGCAGAAATAATGATCAGAGCCTAGGGTAGGCCTTCAACTTGACCTCCATAACCCTCAATGCCATTTTTGACCAGTTTTCCCATACCTTCCTCTCCTGTAAAAGATCAGCTTGATAAGTTTACCATTTACACTTCTAAATTGAAAACCAAAAGACTATTTTCTGCAATATTTAGCTAATGCATGCATACATCAGTCTTAAAAATGTCAGGACCATTTCCATGCATACATCAGCCTTAGCAATGTTAGGATCATTTCCATGCCTACTTAGTCCATCTAACTAGATGATAGAATACAAGGTTGAATTAGGTCTCTTTTGCAAGTAATGCGTGTTAATTCCTAGCTAGGTGATTTCATTTCATTTTCATAACACTTTCTATTCAACACTTTCATTTCCTTAATGTAGGCAAGCATTTACTTTATGCATTAAAGATAGCTTTACATTCACTGTTAGTAGTCAACCTCCTTCTAATCAATAGAAGACTGGTTTGAAAAACCCTAGTGGTCTATCACCCTAGTTGAGAAGTGACAAGAGTAGATTGTTGCATCTGTTGTGCATATAACACTTTCACCTCCAATTTTGTATGAACCTCAGGTTGATAAAGTAAAGTTGGTCACCCTAGCAGTTGCAACATCCTTTCTGCAATACTGGGGCTCATCACTAACCAGGCCTAACCATGACAATCATTTCATCAAATATATGGTGAACATGTAAGCTACAGGTCGTGAATGCATATATGAATCACTAAGAAGGTCTGATGCCCTCTCATAATAGTTGCAATAACATTTGTTAGTCTATGCATTCATCAACCTTTCATACATTTGTTAAAACATGTCAAGAATCATAAGTAATATACATCACATAACCATCATATAACCAACATAGAAACCATGGCAACTCAACCATCATATAACCAACATAGAAACCATGGCAACTCAACCATAATATTGCCAACATAATCACTACAAATATACATGAATCATAATAGAAGAATAACTCTTATTAACATATGGAAATACCAACCAAGTCAGGTACTTCCACGTACCACCCGACCATAGATTGCACTGAACCAAATCTCTTTTTCATCCAATCACCCCCGCATCATATTCCAAGCATGAATGTGGGATCTCATGGAATAACCAAAACAAAACCAAATCAGGGCTTCTAGAGGCCAAACCACCTCAACCCTCAACCACAGTGATTCCACCTCCATGGTCGGAATGACTGACATCAACCAGATCGGTCTCTACCCAAGTAGTCCAGAGCTCTAGGAACTAGTAACTCAACCCACAACCTTCTAGGGCTCTAGTGTGTTTGTCCAACTCGACTCTAGGGCCAGTAACTCAACCCACCAAAGGGCTCCAAAGAGTTTGTCCTAACCTAGGCTCCAGTACTAGTAACTCAACCCAAGTTTTTCCAGGGTTTTTGGAGTATTTGTTCCAACCCACAACCATAAGGAATTATGAGCACCAATTAGAAAACAATCAAGTAGAAAAACCCACAACACAATGGTTATCCAGGAAATGGAAAGACAAGGCTAAAACCACTGTTAATCCAGGAAAATCTCCATGCCAACGAAAACAAATAACCAAAAATCACATGCATATACCATGCATCCATAAATCAACAAGGAAATCACACATGCAACCTGTTACCTGCCAAGCAATCTACCTATAGTTTTTGATCCCCCTGTTCCGTTGCACTTTCTTGCTTTCCTTTTCCTTCTTTCTCCAAATCTAATGTATGCCAAAGTGCTTAATAAATTCTCCAAGAACACTCTAAGTGTGAAAGAGTATGAGAGAATGAGAGAATAGAACAAAGCTCCAAAATTGAACTGACGAAATCTAAAATCAGTAAAAGTTGTGAACCTATTGTCATAAACTTTTTTTTATCATTGAGACCTCCATTTTCTTCATTTTCCTTCATTTTTCCTTCAATTTCCCTCTCATGCAAATATGTGTCCCTTCATCTCCCTTTTCTCTTATTTTCATAAATAAATGCCAGTTAATGCCACTTTGCCTTTGCCAATTTCCACAACCATAAATTAATCACTAGTGATACCCATCACTATGTTTTTCCCAACATTCAGATTGGAATACCTGTCCCATGACCTTGGTCTTATATTTTATTTATATGAAAATCAGCCAGGGGTTGTTACATATGGTATCCTCTATATATCCTAAACAAAGTAATAATATCAGTATGAGGTCTAGAATCATACACAACATGATGCTTCCACAAGTATGGTTGTCCCAACAAAAAATCACAAACTTCAAGGGAAGAAACATCACACAATACCTCATCCGTGAAAATCTTGATGTTGTAGGGTAGGCGACACTGTTGCTTGACGCAAATATATGTCCCTTGGTGAACCCTCTTGATGGTGTATGGCTACAAGTGTGGTGTTTTCGGCAGGCCCAACCGCTTAGCAACCTCTATTGAGATGAGGTTCTTTTGACTCCCATTATTGAAAATGAAATGTAGCAGAGTCCCATTTAGCCACATTTGTGAGTGAAAGAGACACTCACCTTCCTCTAGATCTTTGGGTTCCTTGTGTTGGACCTTGGTGGTAGAAAAGGCGGCACTGGGTTCAATGATTTTTTTCCCGTTGTCAAGGTCTAGCTCAAAGTGAGAACTTGCATCTCACTTTTAGGCTTTCATCTCAGCCACTAGTGATTGCTTTGTATGACACTCATTTGTGTTATGACTGGGGCTCTTGTGGAACACACACCACATTCCTGTGTCCTTCATCTTTCCATTTCTATTCTTTGCTTGCAACTTTGATGGGTTGTCATGGGTTGGTCCACCTTGGCCTTGTCCTTTCTTCTACTCTTTGGGTGTGCCCAACCCTGCTTTGGATTCGCAGAACCAAAGTCTCGCTTTTTTGTTTAAACTTTTGCTCGATTCAAGTAGCATATCAATATGTTGCACCAAGTGAGGAGATTTACATGAAATCCAGACAACCACGATAATTGAGCGCTAGATGTTGCTTCAAGTCCTTGATACCCAACTTCATGGTCATAGTATGAAAGATATCTATGAACTCTGACATGTCTTGGTCACTTTCCTACCATAGCGTGGTCCATTTTATATATTTTCCTTCGTAGCTTCAAACAGGGTAATAATGTTCCTTAACGACATCCTCAAAGGAGTTCCAAGAGGGTACAACTAAAAACAATGTAAGCTCCTCCATGGCCCTTTTATCACTATAATTTTCCCACTAGTACTTGACATGGGGGGCAACTTTAAGCAGTGAAAAAGTAATTCTTTCTCTATTGGAAAAAGCATGGACCAAAAAATATCCTTTCAGCAAATTTGACCATTTACCTAGAGCATTTTCATCTATGTGTCCCAGCTGAATCCCTTATTTCATGCTACCGATTAGGGTAGATATATCCACTTGGTTTTTTTCTCTAGATATAGGATTTGGCATAGAATACATCATACAAATCATTCAACCTTTTTGATCTCCAAATACTCCTCCAACACCAGCTGGATCTGTATTTCCTTTGGAGGCATTGTCAAAGTTATACTTTATCCATCCCATGGTTGGGGGTTTCCATTGCTGCTAACACTTAATGAAGGTGCCCAAAGTCTGTTATATGTTTTCTCTTGTGAAAGGTTGTGAGACATTACCTATTGAGCAATTTAAATTATGAAGAAGTTTTAGTTCTTTTGAATCACTTGTATTTGTTGAACTAGTTTCAAAAGAATCAACTAATGTGGTTTTATCGTCAATTAAGTTTTAAGGGACCATGCTTTTTAATGCTTCGTCTTTTAACATTTTTGACATTCTAGTTATGGTTAGATAAACTAATTAAAATTTCCAATGACCAGACATTCAGCACCGCAGAAAATTCGTCATTAGTTCTTTTTCCTTTGCTTCATGGTCTAGTATGCATAAGAGATCTGAGATACAACCTGGGAATGTTGGATTAATAATTATTTAAGATTTAGAACCATTTGAAGTCTTCAATGTTGTATAAGGCATGCATTTTATGTTAGGGAAACATCTACATCTATTTGGAGCTTTCCATAATATAGAGAGGTGCATAGTTGGAGAATTTTATTATTGTCGCGGCTTTTACCTAAATTTGAAAATGTGCTTTAATCTCAGACCATATGTGGGGCAAAAGCATCCTGATACTATAATGAATCTCATATTTTCTAGAGTTGTCATGAATGTTGAATGCTACTTATTCTGGATTTATGGATAGCATGGACACTTTTTAGTGATATTGACCTGGAGTTTTCTTCAATTGGAGTTCAACCAATTTGGTTTTTCTCCGAGTTGCATCATTGGAAAAGCCATTGGTGGTATTGCAGTGGTGCTTACAGTCATAAGAGAACTTTGCCCCAGTAAATAAAAGGAGCCAAGGAGTATGATTTTTAGAAAATTCATTCCATACAAGTGCACATGTAAATGTTATTCTATTCATATGAACGGGTCTTTTGAACTTAAATGTTGGTAACAAACATGGTAATTGATTTACCCTCTCAAATTCACTGACCCTTTTTTTGAGAAGAGTTGTTGATTAGATGAATGAACCACGATTTATTGTTTTCCCACTCACAAGAATATATATTTTCTTAAGACACAAAGAATACAATTGAAGGCATATCTAAGTGATATTAGTATATTTGGACACTTGGGAGGTAGTTAATATCAACTTGGTTTAAAGTGTCTTTACGTAAAGTGTGTTTCTTTAGTATGCATTTGTAGTTATATAATATGATGATCACAATATGTTCTAAATGTAAAGTGATCTAATGGTTTAGAAACTATATTGATCCATGGCTTCATGTTTAAATGTTTTGTGATATGATTGATCAGGTGTGACAATCTGGAGACATGTAAGGAACCCTTCCATAACTTTTCCATCAAAATCAAAGTTACATGAGTAACCATAGGCAAGGTTGAGGACAAGTGTTGTTGCATGAATGAGACAATGAACCATCATTATTAATGGAATTATAGATCTTCGTGTCTTTTTCAAATTTGAGTGTATCCTAGTAGCCTTTCCCACATAATAAATAGGTTCATTGACCTTATCCATGGCATCATACAAATAGCTCATTTTGGTGTTGTCCCCATTCTTACAACAAAATCTAGCAACCTAGTGCAAAGCCTCACTAAGTGACCTAGACAATGTGCAACACACAGGAGTGTTACCATTGTCACCTTAGCAACTACTCCCCTCTTAATGAAGGACACAAACCAACACAAGGGAATATTTCTAGGGAGGGCTTAGGGATTGTTGGGCATGGAATCCCCCCCAAGGCATGTTTTGGGGCTTAAAGCCCAAGTTTTGACCAAATATTATTGTAAAAGCTTCGCGAATTGTGGGCGCAGGGCGCCAAAGTATGATAGAGTCACAGGGTTGTCCGCCCTACTTTTGTAATGTAATGTTGGCTGGATAGACCTACCCATGCTCCGCGGACCATGGGATTGTATAAATAGAGAGAGGCTCTAAGTGTGAAAGATAACGAATAACTACTCAGAATAAGAAGTCTAAGTGATTGAGTCAAAGTGTAAAGTGTGTATGTGGGTCGTAGAGTAGGAGAAGGCTCTATAGTTGAGTGCGCAAAGGCCTAGCAGTCCACAACCGAGTGCACGGACCCTTGCAGCTGAGTACGTAGGGCAAGTCAAGTCTATAACCGTTAAAGAATCAATAAAGAGAAGTTTTTCTATAATTTTGTGTATCTGTTTCTGGTTTAATGCGTGAATGAATATAATTTACAAGTATACTGTTTATTTACTGCGCGACTTGTATGAATGTTTAAGGATAACTTAAGACATTTGAGTAGGAGAAAGTGCTTAAATAATATTGGAAGATAAATAAGATCTCGAGTAATAATGTAAAGCACAGCACAACCCTTCGTTAGGGCTTTGTGAAGGCTAGGTATCAGGCCGTGAGGAACAAAGGTGCGCGAAGCCACCTGCGTGAAGGAACAAACAAAGGACTAGTCGTACTCATCAGACATATCCAGGGTGCGAAAACTTGGTTCTAGCATCCTCCCATACTACTTTGGGTGAGATCTCAGTCTGTGCTCCACAAACTGTTGCCGAAAGGGCCAGTAGTATCGGGATTTGTTTGTCTAATTAACTCTGAACCTAGGTCAAGCCCCAACAAGCCAACAAATGGTTCTGTTGTCGGGACCGAGATCTGCATAGAGATGTCTGATGTCGTATCACTATAATCCGACAAAGAAAGGAATTGAAGAGTGGTTGGACAGAAAGATTCACGAGTTCACAGTGCAGGAAAAGAGGAATCCATGACTATCAAAGGAAGAGTGGTTAGACTATTACTTGTATACGAAGATCCACGGAATTTTCTTTGCATCCTTCCTTATTGAGTTGTACAAGTGGATTGCGAAGCTAGTAGATAGATAAGGAAGGTGTAAACTCGACAAACCTATTGTGTGGACTCCAGAATTGGTGCACAGACTGGAAGCATCGAAAGATAATACCGTGTGCATTGTTGATCACTGGCTCGATCGAATCATAAGAGGATTCATCACCGATTTCGCGGTAGATACTTTAGTCAGCTATGGCAAGGAAGAACAACGCTTCCTCAAAGGATCGTGAGGTAAGTACATTAAATAGTTGAACACTTGGATTAAAATGCTACTGTGTGAAAAGCGGGTTATGCGAATAAATTGATGTTTGCGGCTACGCGAAGTGGGAGAATCTATAGAAACGAAGGTAGCACAGAACTGGAAACTAGCCCCTTGATTTCACCTCCGAGAGGGAGCAAGGAAGAGCTCGCGAAGGTCTCACCAAGAAGTGAAATCAATCTGATAAGACAAAGAATTCCACGCATACCACCCCCACCCATGCCACCACTAGTTTCACCATCTTCTCCCCTGACTTCGCCCACACCACCTCCACCACCACCATGAAGAAGTATGGCCAGAGCGATAAAGCTACCAATGTTCAAGGGAGTAGGGAATGAAGATCTGGACCAATTTTGGTTCGTAGTAAAAGCTATATGGGAAGCACAGGGTGTCACAGATGACAATATAAAGAAGGTGACGTTGGTCAGCATTCTGGAGGTTCGGGCGCTGACCCGGTACATTAAGCATTCCAATAACAATCGAAATGCGGGGATAGTAGACATCCAATCTACGCTAAACAATGAATTTAGCGAGCCAAAACCGAAAGCACAGTCGATCATTGGATTCAAGGAAATCACAATTCTACCAGGTGAAACCCTGTGGGAGTTGGATCAAAGACCGAAGTGCACAATTTGTGAAGCGAACATGACCTTAACAGATGGGCAACACCATGAATGGTTTGTAGCCTCATTAACATCGCGTCTATGGAACGCACTGTCACAACAAAGGCTAACCACTCAGGCTGAGGTTTTGCAAGTCGCAATGAGATTGCACGAGACTCTTATACAAGATCATAACCTGGGAGTCCAGCAAATTCACACACAATTAAAAAAGTTGTGCCTTGAGATGCAGAGTTTGAAACAAGACCGGACGGCTCGTCCAGAAGTGCGCAATGAGGTATGGTGCGTAAAGTGCAAGGGCTAGGGGCACGACAAGGACCATTGCCCGTTGATCGCAAACTACCTCACAGGAGGAGGACCAATGCCATTGAGACCGGAGGCACAAGTAGGACGAAGCGTGGCACCTGCATTATGGTGCATGATTTATCAGATGGGAGGAAAACATGCTACAGATAACTACCATCTACTACAGAAGTACACGCAGAATTCCCATCAGTTGTTCTGCAATTTCTGCAGGTCAGTAGCACATGATGAGTGCACTTGTAGAAGTTATGAACAAATGATGGATCGAACTCCTACCTATAGAGTTTAGACTAAAACACGGGCCCTCGATCAAAATGTAGGAATGACGAGCACTGGATTTCAAGGGCGCGGACAAGGCCGAGGTGGAATGGGACTAGGAAGAGGTCGCAGACAACTGATATATTACAATTGCGGAGGGCCGGGACATTATGCCTGCGATTGTGCAAATCCAACGAGACCATCATGCTTATGTTGTACACAGTTCGATCATGAGACAGAGGACTGTCCAACACTGATAGCAAGGATGCGCGATAAAGGAGCACTTCAACCTCCCCCGACACAGAACCTGCAAATGATGAGGTCTGAGCCGCACGAGGAAGACCCTAATGTAAATATCGTGCTCCGAAGTGGTATTACGATAGGGGATGACAAAGGCAATTAGCGTGAAGAAAGTACCTAGGTTCGTAAGGCTCCAATGAAGGAACCAGAATTTGCTTTGGAGCGTGCTAAGGAGTCCTTCATGGAAGCTAAGGGGAGATTCGCGGATGCCTCCACTTCAGGAAGTAAAGGCAGAATGGATCTGGAAATGGACCCATCGATGTTCACTATGTTCTTGGATACATGCATGAAGTTGTTGCGTGACATAAAGACTGTAAAGGGGTTGCAAGAACTCATAACTAGATGCGCTAGGACCATGCCAGGCGAACCGCGCGTAGTTCAAAAACTCGGGAAGCACACAACGCGAACAAGAAGGGAGATGAGATTGACCACACAGATCGAGGAATATGAAATCGATCAAGTGATTCTGGATCGAGGATCAGATGCAAACGTCCTACCAAAACAGACATGGGAGCACATGGGCAGGCCTGCATTGCAATGATCTCCTATCCAACTACGAATGGAAAACCAACAAAAGATCCTACCTATAAGGAGATTGCAAGGAATCACAATAGATATCGAAGGAGAAAGTGTGCTAGTAGATTTTGAAATGATAGAGATTTTTTATGACAACAACCCCTACCCCGCGTTATTGGGAATAGATTGGGCCACTAACATGAATGGAGTGATAAATCTAAAGAAGCGCAAGATGATTTTTGAGAAAAAGTCACTGCGTGTAGTGGTACCTTAAGACCCTGTGGAAGGATCACACTACACAGAGCTAGTATGTGACTACGAAAACAACGATGACTTGGACTGTATCTACAAAATAACCGTGTGAGAGTAGGACTGGGTAAATCCAATCGCAGATGGCCGAATCTCATGGGAGTCTGGAAGCTCTTATACATCAGATTCTGACGAAGAGATAGAATGATGGTAGAACTGGTTACACGAGGTAACCACGCTCAACCGTAATGAAATGACGAGATCGCTACGCTATGTAACAACAGAGAGAAGAGATCTGCCTACGTACGATAGGGTAGGTGAAGTGGAGGAGTTCCTGAACAAATTTGAAGAGAAGTGTCAGAACAATGGCATTTTGACACTCTGAAATGGGTACTTTGCACTACGCTCGCAAGGTGGTGGGGTACACACCAGCAAAGTTTTGAGGACTACCGCGACTGTCGAAGGATGATGCGCTTACGATTTGGGAAGCCTCAGATGCAGTTAAAAGACAAGTACGATGGACGAAATGGCTCGCACGCCCACCTTTCCAGGAGGATATGAACATATGGAGAGAAACTTGCTGGAGTGCACACAATACTCATGGTAGGAGACACGATCAGTAGGCAGGTGTAGGCAATACAATGGTGCAAGCGACCCCTCCGGCTGGAACTGTGAAGTATGGAAAGACTAGGTGCGCAGAAGGATATCCACACGGAAGCCTTTAACCAAGTATGTGAAGCGATGAACAAGGTCCAAAATGCGAAGCGGACTGACTGGGAACTACGCGTACCAACGATTTTATGGGATTATAGGACGGCGTGCAAGCACTTGACCACGAAGGCACCCCCACAGCTTGAGTATCAAGGAACCACTATAAATCTTATAATACAGGGAAATTTTGGACTACGCATACTAGCACTGGTAGATACGGTGGTTCGCGGAACCTTGGAAGGAAATCCAACTGGGAAACTCTAGGCTCAAAGAACTTGAAAAAGAACGGGTACAATTAAGAAAGAAAAGCGCTCTGATGGATGTGGAAGTCAAGAAGCTGGAAGATGAAATAAGGTACGATTTTATCAATAAGAAGACCAGGGTGATAACACAGGGTGCACACGATCATGCTGACAAGTTTGAGGACTATCGTCACGAATTGATCAGTCTGATGCCTTGGCTCGGACTGCAAATTACTAAGAGAATTAACCAAGGTGACACGCTACAGATGATAAAGTGCGTGACACAGCCAGTAATGGTAAAAGGTGGGTATTTCACAGGAAGAATGATGGATGACCGGAGGAAACCGCACATAGGTGGCGCAGCCACCTAACTAGCCAAGGGAGGAACAGTGTCAGCCCTCCAGGCAGTTGAAAGGAAGCGCAGGACTATAAACTATTCTACTTGGGAACTACGCAATGTTGGAGCTGCGCGCAGAAGCGAAGAGTCACAAGGTCCACGACCGCGCACGGGGGGTAGTGTTGCCACACGGGTTGGCCAAAAAGTGACTGTTGAAGTCACTATTCACGATGGGATGCTTGACTTGAGGCCAAATGGACCGGGCGGCAAACATTTAAGACACAATTTATGGGCAAGATTTGGGAAAATCTGCCACCAAGGGAGCATTAATGAACTGGAATGGGGGCGAACGGTTGAATTCAAATTCAAAACACGTCATAAAATACAAAGGGCTGCCTAGAAAACAACACTTGGTCATTTGCGAATTGAGCAATTGAGCAGAGCCCTGATTGTTGAGTGCCGAGCATTGATTGAGCCCCTGAGATCACGAGTGCAAGATTTCTGGATAGATACGATGACATCAGCTGAGGATGTTATGGAGATAACCGAAATGACCGCCGAAGAGGCAACGCAAGCCCTAACTGTGGGGGATGCTCCGAAAGGCCCCGGGATTGTGGCATAAATCCCAAAATCATCATGCACACCAAGACCCAAGAATGACAAACAAGCAATGGTCCCTGTATCTGTGTCCCCGTGAATCTCGCTACGCACCAAGCTGACAATGAAGGATAAGGGGAAAGTTGTCACCATAGTGACCAATGAAGAAGAAGAAGACCTGGAGGACCTGATTATCGCAGAAGAGGAGGATGAAGGCATGGAGGCGAAATTTGAGCCTGTGCACCCCCCCCGACAAAGTTGCCCGCCTATGTCCCCCCGTGGAAAGGAAAGGCTAGAGTGCCAAAGGACTTTGATGAGATGAAGAGCTTGCTGCAGACCCTGCTCCTCCTAGACAATATTATTTTTGAGGGCACGCACCTAGGGCGGGTGCCAAGCTTAAAATTTGAAGATTGGGACCTCGCTAACCACGAGAAGTTCCCTCACCTTGCGACCTCAAACCTCATGAAGCCTAAGCAGAACACCATGATGGGGGTTACAAAATTAGAGCCACGAAAGTGGTTACGTAGAGTGGAAAAGGCCAGGCTACTTAATCTACTCTGGGTGCTGCATTTCCACCGCACCCCAATAACCATTTTCATCATCAGGCAGTGGCTCTGCCTGGTGCATGATGGGTGTTTGTGGCTGGAGGATCCCATCCCATCACGACCGACTTGATTCACTGAATTTCCCAGCTGCCATGCAAAGGAGAAGACCTCGCGGTCATATCAGAAGGAAAGAGCAGTGACGTGGCCATCACGGAGGCCATGAAGAAAAAGTACAAGCTGGAAAAGAAGAAGAGGGGCTACGCCGTTTCCAGCATCAAGGACAAAGCAGTACGTGTGGCGACCCAAATCCTAGCCAGAAAGGTTATTGGCAAGTGCACGAAACCGAGGTACCTGTGCCGGTGGTCACACTGGCTGATCAGTGCACGAAGGGGTCCAGTTTAACTGGTTCGAGTTCCTCTGCACGAAATTTTTAGAGAATTTCCGCAAAGCTAAGGAACAAGGCAAAACATACCACTATGTATGGCTTCTGCCATCCATAGTGCTCATGGCATGGGAATTATTGGAGGAGAGTCAATTCCCCATAATTTACAGGGACATACCAGAGGCCGCGAAGTATGCTTCGCTCTCGGCCACAAAGGATGCCACTAGAATCTGCAACATCAAAATATTCTAGGTGTTCATGCAGTTGAACCTCAAAATGTGGATCAACTGCAAGCCACGGTTGTCGCCCATTGTATACAACAATCTTCAGAGTTCTACAGAATGCAAAGCGGACATGCATAACATTTACATCAGAGCGCGCAAGGACCCGACTAAACAATGGAGGAAGCTACCCTTTGTAGCCACAGACGATGTCATATTTAATGTCATAGAGACATGGCCATCGGAGTGGCACGCTCCAGACATCACGGAGATAGAAAAGTTGGTAGTGCAGAGGAAGAAAGACAAGGCCAAGTTGCGCATCCCACAGTTGGAAGACAAGAGAAGGGAGGAAGCAACGACGACAGAAGTGCGGCGCACGTGGGGGACGTTACACATAAAGCAACTGATCAAGAAAAGGCCACAGTAGCAGCAACATAGGAGGCAACCGCGAAGGTGGACGAGGGCCAAACAATGCCTTCGTAGGGACAGGAAGCAGAGGAAGCAGAAACAGGAGAGGGAGGTGTGGACCCACAAACTGCGTCAACGCAGTTAAAGTGCCAGCACCCAACAGAGTGGGCAGGGTCGCGTAAGAAGGTCAAGGCATCAAAGTTGTCTATTGACCCGATCACCCTAACCGAGGGTGATATGCATGACATCGATCAGACAGTGCACGATGTCACCTCCGAGGCTC
This sequence comes from Pinus taeda, assembly GCA_000404065.3. Taxonomy (NCBI): domain Eukaryota; kingdom Viridiplantae; phylum Streptophyta; class Pinopsida; order Pinales; family Pinaceae; genus Pinus; species Pinus taeda. The sequence continues at coordinate 192,613 of APFE030740504.1, read as the reverse complement.
TCTAAGATTTCATGCAGGAGAACTAGATTGTGTTGGGGGCCCTCAGAGCGTAGTTGCAGGAATTACAGGCGTGCCCTCCTCAGGCTGGTACCCTTTCGACCAGCCTCGTAGTCAACTCAACAGTAGTAGAGCAGATGTTGCGCGCGTAGATGACGAATACCATAGTGCTGCCGGAAGGGGCACTAATGACATCAAATGAGGCTAACAGGCCTACAGTTAGTGCATTGAAAGGTCTTGGTCTCAATATAGCTTGGATAACTACAGAGTTGCGCACTAGGTAGAGTCGTGCACTACAATTCCTTAGTGAGCAGAAAATCAATATGGAACAACTGAGCTTGCAGCGCGATGAAGTGGTGTTGCATAACCAACAACTAGTACAGGTAATAGACGACGCTTGCCAAAGCATCTCGGAGCTGGCCATCCCAACAGACATGCCAGCAGAGGCGCGGATCCACAAGCTAGCAGCAGGGGTCCGTGAGGCAAGGGAAGAAATGAGAAAGGTCTAGCTGGAGTTGAACCTTTAGACCACCAAGTTGCGGTTGAAGGCGCAGCCGTCCACCCCCCCGGAAGTCAGAGAAAAACACACTAGCATTATCACAGTGGGACTAGAGGAGATTGGTGGTGCAGTGCGAGACTGCACCAGTATGTTGGAAGAATCACTTGAGGTCCTCACAAATTTGCAGGACGACCCCAACATCCAACGCTTGGAGATAGAGGCACGAGAACTCCAATAGCAGTATGACACAATTCGAGGGACTACGCAGACGGTGGTCCTCACTCAGAGGCTTGCGCTGATGTAGCAGGCTAAAGCACTGAAAGAGTAGGTGGACGCAGCACGACATAAGGAAGTAGTCCTAAATGCATGTGTTCAGCTTTAGGTTGACGAGGCCTTCACCATCACAACCGAAATTGAAGGCAAGCTCACATAAATGCAGGGGATGCACGCACTGATGCAGAGAAGCACTTCCAACACATAGGTCTCAGAACAACGTATGCAGCAGATCCAGCACGTAGCAGCTCAATGTGCTGCTGACCTTGCCACAGTTTGAGAACAGTTGGAGGGACTCCGCGCAAATATCTTCGCGCTGACAAAGTGAATCGAGGGCGAGTCATGTAAGTTTTAACCCCATACAGAAATTACCTGCATACGAATTCTAAATCACAGGAAAAATAAAAATGCGAGAGCATAACACATAAAACACATATACATGGAGATTTCCCATTGGATCCCAAAACTGGGACTACCAACTTGATTTTTCATTATGTTCCTTTCAATGTTACAATACATATTTATACATGCTGAAGCATCCAATACCATGGACCGAAAAAAACCATCGCGTCCAAAACCATGGACAAAAAACCATCACATCCAAAACCATGGACCGAAAACCATCGCATCCAAAAAACATGTGCGAAAATCATGCACAAAACCATAGGTGGGTCCGCCCAACCTAACATAGGGTCCAAAACCAAAATTTCTGGGGCGCTGCCCCGGACCCCATAAAGTGGGGTTACGGGTACCCCTCAAACCCCTATTAACTATGTGGAAAGAATATAACACAACCCAACAATCTCCCACTTGTTGTTTTCTTTCCACAGGGGGCCACAGGAGAGCTTAGTCATTTTTCCAGCCTGAAACACCCATTGTTTCTCTACACCAAGAGAACTTCTCAGAGCTAACATATTTTGTCAATTCATCTGCAGTATTCTTCAAAGTGTCCACCTTTATCAGCAACACCTTTTTGTCTTCTAT